>APFE031147050.1:0-35487 GCA_000404065.3 Pinus taeda | reverse complement strand
ACACTCAGCCCAATCACAATGGATTTCCAGGAGTTATATATGAGCTTTAAGCAGAATGACCACAGGCATACCCTCCGCGGGCTCGAGGCAGTGCTCCTTCTATCATCAGCACGCATAGGATGGAAAAGTTGTTAAAAAAGGGCCACCATGGAGTCATAGCCCAATTTAGTTCCATATAGGCCTTCAAGCCCACTTCTCTTCATATTCATCTTGAGATGCAAAAAGTCTTAAACAACCATCTGTAGGTCTTTGACAAGCCTCATGAGCTTCCACCCTTGAGAGGGGAACATGATCATGGTATTACTTTGGTTTGAGGGGCACAACCAACAAACGTGTGCCCATATAGATATCCTTTCACCCAAAAGAATGAAATTGAAAAAATCATCAAGGAACCCCTGGAAGTCGGTGTCATTCATCCTAGCATTATTCCTTATTCATCGCTTATGGTCATGGTACTCAAGAAAGATGGGGAATGGCATATGTGCCTAGACTTCAAGGCCCTCAACAAGCTGACGGTCAAAGATAAATTTCCCATCCCGATTGTTGATGATTTGTTGGATGAAATAAATGGGGATTAATTCTTTACTAAGATCGACCTCAGCTCGGGCTATCACCAAATTCGCATGAAAGAAGTAGACATTCCAAAGACTGCTTTTCAAACTCATGAAGGCCATTATGAATTCTTGGTCATGCCATTTGGTCTCTGTAATGCCCCATTCACTTCTCAGAGCCTCATGAATCACGTACTCAAACCATATCTCAGAAAATTTGTCCTTGTTTTCTTTGATGACATCCTCATCTACAGCCTCACCTAGGAAAAACATCTTCAGCATGTAGACCTGCTCTTGCAACGGCTCCGGAAGCATAAGTTATTTTTCAAATTGTCCAAGTGATATTTTGGCATGAAAGAAGTTGATTATTTGGGCCACATTGTGGGGCATGAAGGTGTTAGGGTGGATCCCAAAAGGATCTAGGCAATGCAGGATTGGCCTTAACCAAAGACCTTGAAGAGTTTGAGAGGATTTTTGGGACTCACCGACTACTATCACAAATTTTTCCGCAATTATGGTCGCATTGTTAGACCCCTCACTCACCTTCTCAAGAAAAATTCATTCCTCTAGAATGATGAAGCAAAAAAGGCATTTATAGCTCTCAAACATTCCATGTGTTCCACTCTCGTATTAGCAGTACCCAACTTCACCAAATCTTTTGCGATTGAATGTGATGCTTCAAGTACGGGTATTGGGGCTATCTTAATGCAGGAAGGTTGACCCTTAGCCTTCACTATCCAACAAATAAATGGGACAAATTTGGGACAATCTACCTATGAGAAAGAGATGATGGCCATTTTACATGTAGTGGACACCTAGCAACCATACTTATTGTGGCGGCGTTTCCAAATCCGCACAGACCATCAAACCCTTAAATATTTTTTGGAGCAACGCCTATCCTCGCCACAAAAAAATAAATGGCTTGCCAAAATGTGTGGATATGATTATGATATTATTTATAAGAAAGGGCACAAAAATGTCACAACGAATGCTTTATCATGCCAATTTGAGGAGGAAATCACCCTGCTAGAAATCTCTCTTCCCATTCTAGAATGGATTGAACAGGATCGCAATGAATGGTTTTCACATCCTTCGCTCTCCCAACTCATTAATAAATTGCAGGTAAATCCAAATTCCACAGCGGGCTACTCTTGGAAAGATGAGATTCTTTGCTACAAGGACAAAGTAGTGATATCACCAACATCCACCCTCAAAAGTCGCATTTTGGTAGAGTTGCACTCATCTCCCACTGCAGGCCATTCAGGTTTTCAGAAGACTTATGCTCGCACTCGAAGTTCCTTCCTTTGGATAGGCATGAAAGAGGACATTATTACTTTTGTAGCTGAGTGTGATCTGTGTCAGTGCCACAAAGGAGAAACAGTCAAATCCCCAGACACCTTACAACCATTTCCCATCCCTGCCTCAATCTGGACAGAGGTTTCTATGGATTTCATTACTAGTCTTCTAAACTCAGGCAACAAGTTAGTCATCATGGTGGTTGTGGACAGACTTTCTAAGTATGCTCATTTTTGAGCCCTACCCCACCCTTTTACACCTACTTTGGTGGCTCAATCTTTCATGGACCAAATCTTCAAATTTTATGGCATTGCCACTTCCATTGTGTCTAATCGTGACCCGATCTTCACTAGTAACTTTTGGCAGAAACTCTTCAGGATACAAGGTACCCAACTACAACTCATTACTTCCTATCATCCCCAAACTAATGGTCAAACTAAAGCAGTCAACAAATGTCTAGAGACCTACCTCAGGTGTTTCACTTCAGAAAAGAAACATTTATGGGTATAGTGGTTACCTCTAGCCAAATGGTGGTATAATACTAACTATCATGCCACCACCAAGATGACTCCATATGAAGTAGCTTATGGTCAACTCCCCCCTTCACCTACTTCTTATATCTAGGGATGCTCTAAGGTACAAGAAGTGGATCAACTCCTATAGAACCATGCAACCATGGTTGCCCACCTCAAAGAGAATCTCCATCAAGCACAAAATTGCATGAAGCAATAGGCAAACCAATATTGTTCAGAGTGAAAATTTCAAGAAGGGGATCAAGTATTCTTGAGGCCACAACCATATAAGAAAACATCACTCAAAGACAAGGGTTGTCAGAAATTATCTCCAAAATTCTAAGGATCGTATCAAATACTTCAATGCATCGGAGAAGTAGCCTACAAGCTAGCCTCTCCACCCACTGCAAAAATCCATCCCACCTTCCATGTCTCATACCTCAAGAAAGTGGTTGGGAACAATTGCAGAATCCAAACCAGTATACCAAAATTAGATGAAGAAGGTTCAATCTAGCTCCAACCTAAACAGGTTCTTGACACGCGAAAACGGCACCTACGTCGCCGCACGATAAAGAAAGTCCTCGTCAAGTGGAAAGACACCTCTCCAGAAGATGCGACTTGGGAACCACCCACTGTTCTTTAGCAGTTTTTGCAGCTTCATCCTTGAGGACAAGGCTATTTTTATGGAGGAGGGCATGTTAGGGTCCAACCCTAACCCCCTTATTTATGTAATAGGGTCGAGTCATAGTTATAGTTAGTTAAAGAGTCAATAAAGCCCATATTAATAATTGTAAGTGGTTGACCCGCATTTAAAGAAGGGACCACAGTTAGTTGCAAATGGGCCATGGTATTAGATAGATGGTATTAATAAGAACCATAGCACTGACCCATGGTATTGCATGTATGAATCCTATATAAAGGATAGAGACTCTCCTTGAGGAGCGTCGTGTCCTATTTTGTAATCAAGCACTACTCTATTAGCGGTTGCCCCCTCGAAGAGGCAAGTGAACATTGCTTTCATTTCTGAATAATAAAATACATGCTGCTATTTCTCATCGTTCTATGTTCTGGGTTATATTTCTTCGCATATTTGGTATTCAAGTATCTTCTTGCAGGTCAAGAGCATAACACACGTAGCGGAGGAACATAAACAACCATATTGTTCATTATAAATAACAAAGAGGAACACACATCGGGAGGAGAAGCCAGCAGAAGAGAAGTTAACAGAGGAGCCATATCATACAATATCGGAGGAATATCAGAGAAGAGCTATTGGAGTAGTGCATTAGAAGCCATTTCGGAGTCATATCAGAGCAAAAAAGAGTAGAGGAGTATATATCGGGTTATAGTATATAACCACATATATCAGGTTAAAGTATATAATATCGGGTTAAAGTCAAAGTGAATGCACGTGGTTATATTCCAAAAGGCGGATTTGTAATAGTAGCAGTGGTTTTCAGGTGGACATAAGGCAGTAAGTGGTATTTAGAGGAGAGTTCCCGATTCCATTAACCAAGCGACACATAGCTCAAGGGTGGAGAGATAAAACCGCTTTATCGAGCGGGTATTCTCCGTGCTATTTGTCCACCTGAAATCTCTTATAGTCATTGGATCTAGCACAAGTTAATATACGGTGGAGAATGAGCCTGACAAAGGTAAGCATCGATAAACTTGCCAAGGCTACAAAAAAACAGAAAATGCAAGTTCCCGTGTGTTTGTGTATATTCCCATTATATGAGGGTTATAATAGAATTAAAGGGGATAAAGGGTTATGGGTTAAGTATGCATTAACCAAAGTTAAGAACGGAGGAGTATATATATTATATAGATGCGATACAATACATGGGCCCGAGGATTCCATTGTAATACACTTTAAAGTTACATCGCATCCACCATATCGCAAGCCTCTTTAAAGCCTTGCCACATTAAAATGTCTATTGCGATACATATGCGGACCCACTGCAACATTATAACATGCCTTATTGTAATATCGCGTCCGTCACAATATCGCAAGCCTTGCTAAAGTTTTGCCACATTGAAATCTGTCGATTGCGATATAATTGTGGACTTGACTACACCATTATAGCATGGCTTAATCAAATGTCGCATCCATGGTAGTCGCAATGTATAAAGGAATTTCAATCCAGGGATTTCGATAAGGGTATGGGCCCGACGGACTTATTAATAACTGTTTAATACCATATTGCATCCACTACGTTGGCAGTTGGGAATCAACTATGTTATGTGCGATGGGCCGATCATGTGAAGGTTGATAAAGCGCGATCGGAGAGCAGAGGAGTATAGCGGAAAAGGCCTCAATGAATGGACCTGAAAGTTTAATAGATACGGGTGTATTATTTTTAATATCCAACCTTAAGCATTCAGTTGGTTTTTTCTGTGTATTCCTGTGTATTCTGATAAGTAATGTTGCCTGGGTTTTTAAGGCCAAAAGCATAAATTAATGCTTTTGATAGTTTAGTGGGCCTGAACCATTGCAATAGCAATATGCTCTAAGGTATGCCTCGAGAAACGTGCATAAGCGAGGAATTAAGAAAAGGATATCTTGCGTCATATAGGCACGACTTATAAAATACCTCCAGAAAGTTTTGATTGGGATTGGATAGTGACGTGGCATGTGGGACCTCTCTGTTGACAGAGAAAGCCATGGACCGGGAAGCCGAAGAATCAAGCAAGCGCAGAGGAAGCTAAAGCGACTAGAGGAGGGAAGCCAAAAGGTCAAGCAAGTTTTGAGGAAGATGAAGCTAAAGCAAGCAAGGAGGAAGCCAAAGGTCAGGCGTATCAGGCATATAAAATAGAGAACAAGGAAATTTTGGTGATTGGAAAAACTCGAAGAAACGGAGGCAGCGGGAGGTCCAGCTGGACAAGAGGAAGTCGAAGGTCCAGTAGGACAAGAGGAAGTCGAAGGTCCAGCAGGATAGGAGGAAGCCGACAGACAAGCAACTCTGTTGATTGGGCTAACCTATGAAAGGCTTAGACCAGCGATGAATTAATCAGATCTTAGTGCAGCTAATAGTAGACTCACTAAAGCTACGTGGAGACATTATCAGAGATCATCATGGCTATTGCAGACTCTGTGTGGACAGTATGAAGAGTTGTATAGAATTTTTCTTATGAAGACTGATTGCCATTGATGATGTAGCATGAAGACTACAGTGAAGCTGTAAACAGACAGAAATCAGTAAAGAAGAGTTCTGAGAGAAAAACATTACTATCAAACATGCCTTGACAAGAGGGTTGGAGCCCTTGGGGTTGGTGCCTCAGAAGTTTGAAGGATTGGTGTCCTTGGAGTTGGTGCTTCTATATCCAAGGTTGGTGCCTTGACAAAATAGATCCAGGCAGTTGCAGCAGAGGTTTGAAGCCCTTGAGGTTGGTGCCTCAGAACTGGAAGGATTGGTGTCCTGGGAGTTTATGCTCCTAAGTCCAAGGTTGGTGCCTTGACAAAACAGAGTTGGTGCTCTGGAGGTTGGAGCCTCACAAAAGTCCAAGTTGGTGCTTGGAAACAGATTGGAATCATATATATATATATATATATTATATAAATTATATATTATATATTGTATCTATTTTATTGCAAAGATTATATTAATAAAAGCATTTATTCTTGTTGTTCATCTTGTGTTCTAAATACAAATGCTTTAATTGGTAAAATAACAATTGAAAAGAAATACTAATTCACCCCCCCCCAATATTTCCAACAAGAAAATTGTTTTTATCATATATTTAAAACCATTGATCCATTTGACGAGATGTTTCATGGGGAGATGAATATGGATAATGGTTGCATGCTCAAGGAATTTTAGCAAATTCTGGTGCACACTTTTCGAGAAATTGACCTCCATCACCTACAACCAATTTTAATTTTTCTCGAGATTAGTGCATCCATTGGCCAAGATTTTTTATGGGGAGGTGAATAAGGATGATGGAAACATGCTCAAAAACTTTTAGGTCAATCTATTCTACTATTTGAGAGATATACATAAAACAATTTTGCTACAGGAGGTTGTCCTGAAATGCTACAGGAAGGTTTGAATCGCTATAGGATGGCCGAGAAGAAGCTATAGGGCACAGATCTGATTGGAGAAAGGGGTAAAAAGGTAATGTATTCTTTAGGTAATTTTGAAAGAGGTCCCCCAGCCCCCGGATGTGGGTGTCCATCGTCAGGAAAAGGAGGAGCCACATGGCGAGCACGGGCTGCCACGTGAAGCCGTAGGCGCCTTGCCTCAGGCCGCCAAAGCTCAGAAGCGGGAGAGGCTACAGGGCATCCTTAATGGAGCCGCTTGAGGCGTGGGAAACCCTGCGCACTGCATTTACTGAGGGTCCCTTCAATGCAGAGGTCGATGAGTTTAAGTGTGTTGGTTTTTTGGATATGGAGGCAATTCGCTGGAAGGAAAACTTTGGGCAAGATGAGAACTTGCGCCGAGAGCTGGTGGTTGAGCGCTGGAAAGAGGCCCGCCTCATTTCCTCGCTTCTTAGCCTGTGTCTTGGCTCCCTTGAGCTGGGCTCCATCGCTGGTAAACGGAGTGCTGGACTGGTGGATTTTATGGTGCGGGAGAGAATGCCTTGCAGGCGAAGCTCGGGACGTGGAGCATCCTCCCGCCCTCCTGCAGTGGACACTCATCACCACTGCTGTTGTTGTTATTGCCATCGCAGAAGGGGAGCCACCCCAATTCAGCCATGCCAAGCGGTGGAGGTGGGCAATTATGATGCTGGGGAGCCCGTGCTACCAGCATTCGGCTCAGTTATCTTCTCTTTGGGCAGCTCCAGGGAAAATCCGGGCATCAATGCGCACATCTCGGTGCTTTTCACAAATATCCCAGAGGGGAATGAAGAGGGGTCACCCCTGGTTCATGGGGAGGATGGCACAGAGCGTGGCAAAGAGAAGCTCATGTCAGAGGAACCATCAAATGCGCAGAATGCTCAGGAAAGGGTAAGGGTAAGTGTCCAATGGGACAGACGTCTTCTGTGGAAGGCACTTCAGAAGCAGCGTGCCCTCTGCCACCCTCTCATTCCCGTGAACCAGAATCGCATACTCCGAAGCAAAAGCCCATCGATGTATGGGAGGGAAGTCCAGAGGATCAATGGGGGTGCACAATTGAGGAGGAGGAGCCTGAGGATTAGCTCCAGAAGGCGTCGCCATGCCGTTGCCTCCCACACTCAGGTCGAATTCTCTCAGGTCGGGTTCCCGTCAATTGCAAGTTTATGTTTTGTTTCTTGTCTGTTTTCCTCAGTTTGCTACATTCTGTACGCGGCTATAGGTGTTCTAGTAGAAGTGAAGTCGTCAGTTTTGTACCCGGGTCAAGGCATGGCCTGTCTTTTGTATGTTCATGGTTTTGTCGTCGGGTTTTATAGCAGCAATGTATTACAAGCTTGTTCTGGAAAAGCCCCTGCGTGGGTTGTCAGACGCTCCTCTAGATTTTCTCAGTGTCGGTCTTTAGACAATGTCGCGGTCTTTTGATAATGTCACCCTGCGAGGCAACTGTATGTGTCGATCTTTGTTACCCATGGAGCCAAAGTTGGCCCTGGTCTGCCAGCTTCTTTGAATGTAATATTTCACTGTACATTTTAATATAATAGTAGTTAGTATTTCCGAGAAAAAAAAAAAAGAAAGAGGTCCCCCAACACCACTTTAATCACTCATCTACTCCATTTCACCTGAACTTGTTCAAAATGTTCACTTTGTCTTACCTAAAAAAAACACACACACAGAACATTGTTCCCCATTTTTCCATTCTGCACATTACCTCCTCATGAATCCGACCTTGTTTACATGGATATTCATCACTCCCTTCAACACCACCATGCCCAAATAAATACTATAAGAAAGCATCAAAAGGCTGCTATAGGAAGAAACTCCTCCTATAGTAACCTATGCAATCAAAAGAAATATATGATATTTTTTTCTCCCCACCATCAGGAAGCATGAGGAAGAAATGTCTACACCCAAGAAGGGACTCATAACCCTCAGAAAAGCACTCCATCAGTAGATGCATCCCATTCATGAGATAAACACCTGCACACACATGGGAACATCATCAATCAAGGTGCAATCGAGTTCAGAAAACATGCACAACAATCTTACCTCTGTTTAGAAATAATATATGATCAGCTACAACACTCACATCAAGATCATATCAAGAGTAGAGAAATAGTGGTAGCAAGAAAACGTAGAGGACCTCCATCAAATTATCACATGCAACTTCAAGATCATTAGTAGTAGCTTCAGTACCACCAAAGGAAACTTCAACATTCATATCAACAGCCTCAATATCACCTACAAAAACACATCAAGGGTAAGGCTCCAGTATGAAATATTTTAAACTTGTCCTACGAACTTATTTTAGCTTGAAAAGCATTACAAGTGTATGAAGGAAAATGTTTTTATAGCCAATATTAATAAAAGAGCAACCTTGACCTTATCTAGCAATTAACTTCACTTTTCCACCAAGACACCCGCACATAAGGGAGAGGACAAGACAAAAGTGAAGAGGACTTGAGAAAGTGGGATGTAATTATTTAGTCGTGATGGAAGACAAGGAGTGCGAAGGAGTAGGTGAGTGCCATCTCATTTAACTCAAATCACTTTGAGTTTATTTTGCATGCAATGAAAAAATAAAGAAAAATGGAAGAAAAAATAACAATAATAATGGAAAAATCCAACCAAAAAAAAGTAAAAATAAAAGAAATAAAAGGCGGACCCACCACCTCTTGGCATGAAAATATTAGTTTCTATAGGATTCAGGTTGTGTGCAGCTCATGTACTCACTACTCTCCATCATCCCAGTAGCTCAAAAATCAATATTCAGCCCCTCTCTGGATTGTTACAGGAAGATTTTAATTGGTACAGGAGGGCTCCAAAAAGCTACAAGAAGATATAGGAAGCATGCAAAAGCTACAAGAAGATCGAGAAAATGCAACAGGAAGTCAATAAGAGTGTTATATGAAGGGAAATTTTGCCCTAAAGTCTTGGGGAGCAAGGAAATGGCAAGGGTGCAAACTAAGATGCTAAAGGAGAAAAATAGAGTTGCTAAAGGAAGTAACAAAGTTGCTACAGGAAAGAACATAAGTGCTACAAGAGTACCAGCAATACTTCAGGGGATCTCCTTAATGAATAAAAAAAATCCTGGGGTTTTGAACAATGATTAATTAATTTCCAAAAGGTACAAATAAACAGAAAAGAGAAGCAGGAATTTTGGGCTACATAATGGTAAATTCTCCAAGGGTAAAAGGTATCCAAGTTAGTAGATTGGTAATCACATCATTCATTTTTTTTGCTTTAAGTTATTCACCATCATTTATGCCTCTATAAGAAGAAATGTCTCTATGTTAAAATTCCATAATTCAATGAGAAAATGATGGATAGTATGATGTGTCATGACCAAGATTCCAAAAATTCACTCCTGCAATTAAACTGCTTACCATTTTCTAAAATTGCAACCAGATGGGGTTCTTTGAAAAGTTAAGGGGGTATGATGATGACATTGCACTTGAGTTTGCAGTAAATTTACAAGATCCAAGTGACGAAGAAGATGAACCAAAAGCAAGGTGTTTCCTTCAAAAATAGAACTCATTACAGTTGAAGAATCTCCTGAGAGAAAGAAGTGCACTCAACCTACATTAAGGCTTCCTTGTGACTCTGAGATAGAAAAAAAATGCAAATAAAAGAGTAGCAAGAAGAGCAGTAGAAAGAGCATCAAATAGACCAACAAATAAATCATGAAACATGTCAGAATACACGAAGAACAACAAGGCAAGGAGGATGGATAGGTTGCTCGGAGGATAAGCAACAATTTCAGTAGGAGGTATGATGGGTCAATAAAGAGATAGATTAATGCCCATCTAGCACTTGAAGGCTATATTAAACCTCTCCTTCTACACTTAATAATGTTTTTTCGCTTTAATGTGTCCATTAGGAAGGTTTAGATATAATTGTATATTTGCACCTAATATTATTATTTTTAAATAATATTGTGAAAATATTGGGCGAAGATCCATTTGGAAGATTTAGATATAATTGCATAGTTGTGCCTAATATTATTAATCTTTAAATAATATTATGAGAATATTGGGTAGATTATTAAGATTTGGAGGAGGAGATAATCTACAGACTTTCTCCCTACTATAGGATGATCAATATTGGATAATAAATCAACAAGATATTATGAAATTATTGCACAAATTCTGGAGCTCCAATGATTGAGAAAATCTAGGAATGTGTTCCCTATCATTTAATGTATATTCCTAGTGTTGGGAACCATATCCACTATTTGATGGATTTTGGAGGGGAAAGCTTTATTATTCCAAGGAGAATGCTTCCTTGTCATTTTGTATAAGTACCAATTCGAATTTTCCTCTAGGGTTTGGTTTTTACTAGTCTTCTTGTGGAGAGAACTTGTATTTTTGCAACTCCACTTTCATTTCTAGCAGAGATGTACTTAGATTGATTCAAATAATGAAGATTGATGTCATTTTTAGCTTATAAAGTTTGGTCTTCTTCATAGGACTTTGAGTATCCTTGGGCTTTTCCATCCTAGGAATCTTGGATCCCTTTTGTATAATTTAGTTTTCTTATTTTCACTTCTTATTCACATGCATCTTTTTTTCTTGTTTTTTCCTATCATTGCATTTAGTATTGATGATTTCTTGTTGTAGGATTGGGTTAAATGGTTGAAGTGTTATAGCTCCAAATCTCACTCTTGATGTTTGTGATGCTGCACTCATGGCCTAGGGCAACCCCTCCTTCTAGACCTGGTCCAAATACTTAAAAAATAGTGTTTTATTCCTTATACGCGACATTTCCTTAAGCTAAATGCATGTGTATGCGGATCTATGTATACCCAACCCACTATATGTCTTACACTTAAAAAAAATAAATCTCCTTAATTTCGGGCGAAGATCACGGGTTTTACCTGCTGATTACCTATTAGTGCCCGTGGCCCAACTGTTCCCAACGAATTCCCAACTAAAAAACTACTTTGGGAGAGGTATAAAAAGGCTTCAAAGGGAAGGCCTAAGGGAGGAGAAGAGATAGAGAAAGATCACTTTGCTGAGATTATCCCTGACCAGGTTTGAAGATCCTTGTGCTTCCATCACTTCCCCCATTACAGGAACCCCTTGTTTCCTTGTATTATGATGTCTTTCTACTACTTGAGATATCTTGGAGTAAGTCATGGAAGGATTTTGTTGAAGGCTTGAGACTGGACGAATCCAAAGGGCGGTTCCACTTGGAGCTTGCGGAAGGAAGACTCAGGTGAAATCATTCCTTTCTGTACTTTAGTTATCTATAATAAAAGAAACAATTGTCTTTTTCTGATATAGATCTTCTTCATGTTTATGATATCAATGTTATGATTCACATATGAATGGTTGTTTTAATTGTATAACTAACTACCTTTCAATATGCTATGAAGATTATTTCTTTATGATGCTTGGCCAATATACTGTTGTACTTTGTGGAATTGATTGTTTTGCAGGTTGAAGGACTAAAAGGAACTCGAAGAGGGTTTGGACCCTAGCTGGATCTTCTCAAACGAAGGACCCCTAGCTGCGCCCCTCTTCGCGTAGTTTGTTTATATTAGCATCATGGTTGTGTGGAATGTGTGTTTTTCTTTATAGATAATCGTCGCTCTGCTAGGGTAGTGACCCAAGACCCTAGGGGAATTTATCTCTTAACATGAAGTGACTTATTTTTCAAGATGACAATCATTATTTCATACTTATAAAAACTTTTGAAGGTCATAGTAATCATTGAGCTACTTCGATTACTTTTCTTATTCACAAATCTAAAATATTCTGGAAGTCCATTGTAGCAAATAGTAGTAATTTTCTACTATTTTTAGAACATGTTAATGAGCTTCATTTGAGTTTATTCCACTTGCATTAGAACATAAAAAAATTCAATTTAATAACAAAATTTACCCCATTTCATTTTCACTTGATTAGGTTAGTCATTTGATATATTAAGTAGCTCACTAATTCTGGAATTTCTAGATTTTAGACTAGTAATTTTCTGTTAGTTTTTAGTATGTGTTAACAGGGGTATTTCTAAGTGATTCCACTTGGAATGGAGACCTAAGACATCATATTCAATAAATAAATAATATATATATATTATATAAAAATAATATATATATATTATTATATATATATATAATACATACATATATTACATATATATATACATAGTTCCCATCCCATTTGGATTTGATTTACTTTCTCATTCTGTGAATTATATCTTCCTGTAGGAAACTTGTAACTTCCTGTAGCAAACATTATAACTTCGTGTAACGCTCCTCTAGCACGTGTAAACTTGACCAAGTTTTCTCAAAACACTTGGTTTTTGGCTCTTAGGGTTGAATCATAACCCCTAGGTTCTAAATATGTGATTGTGGAAGAATAAAACACCAATTAGGAAATGCCTTTTTAAAAAGTAGATTAGGCCTATTTAATTGAATTCATGCTCTTAGGATTTCAATTACAAATTGTTATTCTTGCCTAGGATTAATTTCATTTCAAAGTAACATTTCCATTTATGCAATTAGCTTAGTATTTGACTTCATTACATTCACTCCATTACATCATGACAGCGAAATAAGGACACATTGTATGTTGCACATATAGTGTTGATACCTCTTAAGTTCGTACGAACCTCAGATTGATAATTAAAGTTGGTAGTGTTGGTCAATAATTTTCATTGATCAAATATATATTGTTGATCTCTCATAGTAAATTTCACCATGAATCCTTACTCAAGTCACCATTTCCAAATGGCCTTACTCTCCATGAAGCCATTATGTTCTATCTCCAATTATGCGCTAATTAATGACCAATCACATTAAAAAATGTTTTTCACTACCTTAGAAGAAGTCTCTAAATACGATACCTATACCATCTTTTAGAGCATAATTTTTCCTTTCCAATGAGCTCTTTCTTGGCCTGAAACTCCAAATAGTTTGGGAGACATAGTTTTTTAAGTTAAGGATATTATTCTAGACATTGAGCCGAACTATACTGGCCTCTCATGTCAGCCTACCTATGAGACATGTCTCTTCACTTGTTCATTGTGAAAACACTATAAATATAGGATGATTGACATCATTTTTATCTCGTACTTCCACAAACAATCACTAGACAATTGAAGAAGGTTCACATCTCGCAAACAATGATTAAGAAAGGGTTAAATATCTTAGAAAAGGTTATACTTCTGGACCTCGGGCTTCAAAGAACAAAATTGTGCCTTATGTGCCTTTGTTTGATTGTATCTCTATGTGATGCAACTCAGACTCACTACAGGATTGCACCTCGTATTCACTACAGGATTGTTCTTTCCGCACCCTCTTTGCAGTACTACAACTTCGACTCACTACAATACTGCACATCGGATTCACTGCAGGACTATTCTTTCCTCGGCATCTTTGCAAGACAGCAACTTGAACTCACTATAGGACTGCACCGCGGATTCACTGCAGGATTGCTCTCTCTTCAGCCCCTTTGCAAGACTCCAACTCGAATTTGAATATTACTCTTGATGATAGCTTCAGTACTCTGAACACAGTGCATTGGACTTGGACAGTGCTCCATGGTTGCATCCTTCTTGATTTGAGACATTTCTTCTTCCATGGCTTCTACCCAATGAGGATCCTTTCTTTCTTGAGATAACTTTTCTGGTTCTATCATTGATAAAAGAGAAACATCATCTTTCCCTGGTGTACTTGTCCTCCTTCTCTGATTTTGTATTCCTGCATCTATGTTTCCAATAATTTGTTCTTCAAGATGATGCTTTCAGAGGAATTTTATCTTTGAAGGAGTTTGAGATGGTTCTTTTGGACTTTCTTGATCGTTTTTTTCTTTTATTGGTTCTTCTTCCACTTCTTCAAGGACTTCAGTTTATTTTCCTAGAATGGCTTCATCAATTTTAACATCAGTGCTTTCTACTATCTTTCGTAGTCAGTTATTGTAGCATTTGTAAGATTTGGTCCTTGTGGAATATCCAAGGAATATTCCTTCATTAACCTGAGAATTGAAATTTCTTGGTGAGTCATCCCTAATATTTATAAAACATTTGCTTCCAAATATTCTAAAGTATTTCACTAAAGCAGGTCTCGCTTTCCATAGTTCATATGGTGTTTTGTTATTATTTGGTCTTAGTTGAGTTTGGTTCAAGGTGTAGATTTTTGTCCCAACTGCTTCCCTCCAAAATTTGGTTGTAAATCTGCTACTAATAACATTGTTCTTGTCATTTCTTGATGGTTTGGTTCATTATTTCTACAAATCCATTTTGTTTAGGAGTTCTAGCAATGGAGAGTTCTCTCTTTATTCCATGAACTTTGCGAAATTCATCAGATTATTTTGAAGTGAATTCTCCTCCTCTATCTGTTCTAAGACATTTAATATTTGTATATTTTTTATTTTTTACAAAGGCATTAAGATTCTTGAAACATTCAAATGTTTCAGATTTGAATTTTATAAAGTATACCCACATCATTCTATTATATTCATCAACAAATAAAGAAAAGTACCTTTCGCCTCATAGAGATGCAGTGTTGGTTGGTCCACATAAATATGCATGTATGGTTTCCAAAGGTTTTGATGTAGAGAACTCCTTAGTCTTGAAACTGATTCTTTTTTATTTTCCATGTCTACATGGTCCATAGACAACTTGATCCGGCTTTATGATTTTTGGAATGTCCCTTATTGCATTTGTTTTGTTGATATTGATCAAGTTATCAAAGCTATGTCCCAATCGTTTGTGTCATAGCCAATTTTCATCTGCTCGACTTACATAACATTTATCTTCTTGAATTTTGTTCAAAATGTATACACTATCTAGTTTTCTTATTCCTTTAGCTATAAGTTCACCTGAGGAGGAGCTCCTTATCTCACAATCTTTCATAATAATGACAACCTTTTGTCCTTGATCACAAAGTTGGCTTACACTCAAAAGATTGTGTTTGATCCCTTCCATCAACAATGCATTTTGGGCTTTTCCTTTTCTATTGATGAGAGCAACAGTTCCTTTTCCAGTTATCTTGGCAGATCCACTTCCAAAAGACACATTCCATATTTCTTGATTAAGGAGGTAAATTTATTTCAGTCACCTGACATGTGTCTTGAACATCCACTCTCTATGAACCATTGATTTTCTTCACTATGAGAACATAGGGCTAGCCCACATTTGTCAATAGTAGGTTCATCCTTTTGTAGATAATCCTTTTTGAAAGGACAATTTTGTTCATTGTGATCATAATCATTACTGTTGAAAATAGCAACAAGAAATGCTAAAAATAGCATTCAATATATTCCAATTTTAATTTGTCCTTGAATTAAAATTGAGAATTAAAATTCGAATTTAGTCTCACCTGTTGTTTGAAAAATTAATTAATTAATTTAGCTTGGATTAATTAGTTGGAGAAATTCAAACATGAAGTCTTTGTGAAGTCATGCAACAGTTATCCCTTTGATTGAGGAAGTTATCCCTTAATTAAGGAGATAAGGATGAGTTGTATTTGAGTTGTAATTAGTTAGCTCAATTAACTGAGTTAAGTCTAGTTAGATTAGTTCCAAACAGTTTTTGGAACTGATTGAGAGTTCAGTTAATCAATGCATCCATGCATGAAACTAGTGTACTCCAGATAATGGAAGATTCTCTCATAAATAACTCATGCATGTCTATTCAGAGAAAGACCCAGTTGAGATTAAAGACAGGGACAGTGTACTATCAGTTGGAGGAATTTTCCTATAAAGGAAACTCATCCATGCAATCAAGGCAGAGGTTCCTTGAGGATTGCGCGGTTTTACAGTGAATGAGAGTAGTGAGTGAGACCAGTGTCACTCAAGGTTACAGCTGAAGCACCCAGGGAAAACTACACAAGGAAATAGGAGGCTTGGATGGCAGAGGAGAAGGTTTGTGAGAAGCCTTGTTTGCCTGTGAGCATCCAAGAGGATTGTACTAAGAGCTGGCCAGTTGTGAGAGCTAAAGATTTGTGTAATCCTGATGTATTTCCACCTTGTATGATAATGCAGATAGTGGGGTTTTTAGCTAAGGCTTTCCCCTGAGTATTTTTTGTGTTTCGTGCAATGTGGAAAAAGTCGAATTTGGGATTAATTCTGCAAGGGTCCAAAAGTTGAAAAACTCGTCAAAGTTGGGAGTTTTTTTAAAAAGTCGGCAAAATTAAAAAAACACAAAATTATTCATTTTTTTTATTTTTTTTAACATCTAGAGTATCCACAACATCAAATAAATGCATTTCCACATAAACATGTAAAGTAAGCTAATATATAATATGTATATGAAGTCTAGTGCTACATCACATATCAAAATAGTGAATCAACTCTTGAATTTTGAGTCATGTCTGAGTCTCAACTCTCAAGAGTCAAAATATCAACAAAAAATATAATAAATGTATATCATGAGTCATCTAAAAGTCATCAATTAATCAGTCACTAAGATCCTCTTCCCCTTTTAATTTTTGTTTCTGCTAATTGTATTAAGAAATAAGTCATGCATTTATTTAGTAGATTGTAATCTACTTGGGTAATAAGGTGTTAGGTGGTAGGTCCAATGAAAATTAATAGTGAGTATCATAGTAGATGTGAAAATTAATGCTTGGTGAGGGGTTCAAAAACTGTAACAATTTTTTTTATGGTGAGGGGTTCTTGATATGGAAGGTTGTTGTATGCCTGTCCTTTTGGTACTTTTGTAATGTTTTGAAGGGGCAATGGTTGTTAGAGTCTGGATCACTGAAAGCCCGGAGGCTTAGCCAATGTATACTTTTCTTTCTAACTAGAAATATGAAGTATAAAGATTTGTTTTTCCTTGGAAAATAAAAACATATCTTAATCTAAAAACTAACAGATTATTGATTCTTCTTCTTATGGTTATATGTGTTCATCTCTGATTCATATCGATATTTAAGATTTCACAAGTTTGATAGTAGAAGTAGTTTATAGTATTTTTCTTTGGTATATTTCATTATCGAGTTAATCTACAGTCAGATTTTCTACATAGATCTCAAAGGTAGATTTGTAGAGAATTTGCAGGAAATTCTAGAATTACATGATGAGAAAATTGGATCATACTTAGCCAAAGGATAACTATAGTTGTAAGTCTTTATTTGTCCTTGCTCTTTGAGGCCAAGTGGCTTTCCTTGTCGATTCTTATTTCTTGAAGCATTGTCCTTACAAGCCTTGCAATGCTTGGCTTGATGACCAAAGTTTTTACAATAAAAACAATAACCAAGAAAGATTATTTGGTACCTATTAGAATAGCCTTGACTTGAGTTACTATTCTTCCTTGGTGTTTTCCTTCCTTCATTTCTTGGATTGGACCTTTTTTCTTTGTGGGATGTGATCAGGTGCTCAGTATTTAGCTCAAAAATCAAATTTCTCATAATCATTCAAAACTTGAACGATCATGTATGTCTCAGCGAAATGATCCCAACGCAACTCATTTCAATCAAAACCGAGTTCGTATGAGGAATATATCACATTTTGTCCACTTTTCCAAATAAAGGAATTTTTGAAGAAAAAATGTACACTCACTACACAGTCAACAGTCCGTATTGTTGACGTGGCAGGTGACTAGGTAGGGTCAAAGGTCAGTCAACACTCAACCAGAGTTTGACAAGTGGCATCCTGTGGTTGGTTTGCAGGTGTGGTGACTTGGCATGTTTTATTGGTTTATGGTGGACCAATGAGGAGGGGACAAGTAGAAATCTCAGAGGCCGCCACGTGTCCCTCTCCAAAGGTCGGCTATCAGTGTGCAGTGTGACAAATAATGGGTAGGTTGGTGAGGTAGAACTGACGACCTCACCCCAACAAAATCCAAGCCTTATGGTCGTGCCACCTTGGTGGTTCGTACAAGACCATAGTCTTTGTTTATATTTGTTGTGTAATGTATTTGTGGTTGGGGGTTAGGAGCGAGCCAGGCCGCGGGACAATCCCTCCCATGTGAACACTCCATCCGGCAGGTGGCTAGAGTTAATGGTAAACCACAAACTACAACTCAAACCATAACTGTTAGCATTTATACGTTTTTGTGACCACTACCACCACATCCAAAGGCTGACAGTTAACCTAACTGTGGATTAAGAGTTAATCCCACTTATCTGTTAATTAATCACACTTAACATTTAATTAAACTCAAGTTTAGTTCGGATAAAATTTGGTGGTCCACTAATTTTGGCACTAACTCCATTTTTAGCGGGACTAACTAGAGTTCCTCCATTTTTAGAGGAGGTTTACTAGGGAAAATTATTTCTGTCATAACTTTGGAAAAGTTCGACCAAATTGGGATCAGCAAAAGGTGTTCCTAGCTGATTTGAAGGTTCTTAGAACATTGAAGTAGGTTTTAGGAGCAGTAGAGTATTGTAAACAATACTTTTTCCATTACTGAGCTAATAAAGAGGCCCAAGCCATGGAAGCTGGACCAAGCAGATGTAGACCAAGAGGGGTGAACTCCTTCATCAAAACACTGGGTTAAGTTTTCTATTTGATGGTTTGTTGTACATTTACTTGTTGTTGTTTAGTACTTGTTTTTCATGTTATTTTTTCTCATGAATTTAACATAAAAGGTGGTAAAATTTACCTATTTTCATTCACAAACACCATAAGGGAACCTATGCACATGAAGCAATTGACAAGCATTTGTTTTTAAACCTGAAGTTGAAATTAGCACAACAAAACTAACATTCAACAACAGATCAAGTTGGTATCAGAGCAAAGGTTATTTGCTTGATTGCTTTAGTTTTGTGTAAGTAGGGTTTTAATGGTTGCAAATTTGTGATGCTTACAAGGTTAAAGTTGTAGAGAGGAGAAGGGAAACTATTGGTTGCAACTCCTGAGGTAATGCCCAGAAGAAGGAGAGCCACAAGGCCACAATCTCCACCCAAAGTTCCAATCCCATACGCACTTGAAACACCTCAAGTTTTACCTTCAATTGAGATTAAGGAGGTACAAGCCGTACTAGAAGTTGAGCTTGAATCCAAAGCCATCATGTTGTTGGAAATACTTAGAGGGGGGGTAAATCAGTATCTCTTTCTCCGACTATTGTTTTACTAGTTAAAACATATATATTCAAAACACAAGATGAACAACAAGAATAAATGCTTTTATTAATATAATATTTGCAGTAAAATAGATACAATATATAGATGGTTGCAATCAGTTGCCAAGCACCAACTTGGATTTTTGTGAGGCTCCAACCTCTAGAGCTCCAAATCTATTTTGCCAAGGCACCAATCTTGTACTTAGGAGCACCAACTCCCAAGGACATCAATCCTTTCCAGTTCCTGAGACACTAGTCCCAAAGACACTTATCCTTCCTACTTCTGAGGCATCAACCCCAAGGACTCCAATCCTTCTTACTTCTGAGGCACCAGCCCCAAGGAGGCCAATCCTTTCCAATTCCTGAGACACCAATCCGAAAGACACCTATCCTTCCAACTTCTGAGGCATCAACCCCAAGGACTCCAATCCTTCTTACTTCTAAGGCAGCAGCCCCAAAGACTCCAATCCTTCTTGCTTCTGAGGCACCAGCCCCAAGGGTTCCGACCCAATCTTGTCAAGGCATGTTTGATAGTAATGTTCTGCTCTCAGAACTCTTCATTGCTAAGTTATGTCTGCTCACAGCTTCACTGTAGTCTTCATGCTACAACATCAATGACAGCCAGTCTTCTCATGAAGGAGTCTTCACAACTCTTTATACTACCCACACAGAGTCTCCAATAGCCTTCATGACCTCAGATAATGTCTCCATACATCTTTAGTGAGTCAACTATCAGCTGCACTAAGCTCTGCATAAGAACCAACTTTTTGTTCAAGCATATGTTCTTATTGTCATAGTGAATGCTTCAGCATGACTATTTCTCTACTGGCTACTTCTCCCCTTCGATTGCCTCCTATCCTTTTGGTCCTTCGGCCCTTTTCTATTCTGCTGGACCCTCTGCTACATCCTTTGTTTTCTCCAACTATTTCAACAATACAACTACTCCGCTTAACACCCCTTATTCTTTGTTTTTGTTGTTGTATAAGCTCATGATTCCTCTGAATCTTGGTTTCCTCTTTTCACTAGCTCTTTGGCTTCCTCAACACTCGGTTCAGCTCCCTCTGCATTGGCTTTCCCTTCGTCTTCCTGGCTTCTCGGTCACTTTAGCTTCCTCTGTCTCTTCATCCTTACAGGACACATTCATTCATGAGAGAGGACCAAACACACAAAGCAAAATTGTTGCCTCTTCAAACTGTAATATAGCCCCATTTTTCCAATGATAATAGGCATACACATAGACAATTTTGTTTAACGAATGTGACACGTCCCAATCGTAATCGCAATCGCCATGATCTAGCCTACTGAACTATCTTTCAGGCCTCCTCAACTATCGGGTGTGTTTTATAGTGCATTTTTTCCTTCAAACCGCGCGCAAGCCAAATATTCAATTACACAAGAATTATGAGAAAAAACAAGCAAAAAGGCTAAAGGGCGAACTTCAATAATCAATACACCCGCATCTATACTATATCGGGTCTGCAATATAATTACAATTGGCACTCAATACTTCCAGGGTTCCTTTATGCATCGAGACCATGGCATCGCCGATGGTCGATGGTCAATCCTCCACTAGACAGGATATTATATTAATCCATGTTACAATTTTTAAACGGGTCCACATGCTTTATCGCAATCAGCGCTTTGTAAGGTCCGATAGGCACACGTGATATATAATACAACGTTTCATAATTGCATAGCGGGTCTGTTATATATATATACATATATATATATATATATATATATATTATATATATATATATATATTATATATATATATATATATAATAATTATATATATATAATAATATATATAATATATATATCTATTATATATATATAGATATATAAAGATATAGTTTGTGCCTCTTATAGTGTAAATACACATATATACAAGGGTCTGCGCCTTCGATAGTGTAATTGCATGCATGTGACCCTGTCTACTCCCAATAGCTCTATCTGCCTCCTCCATTGCTCCGATGGCTCCTGATAGCTGTTAAATGCATGCAAATATATGTTTGCGCTCCAATATTCTCTCCTATGGCTCTATTTTCTTCCTCTATTTTCTCTATTCTTCTTTGGCATATATATATATATATATATATATGCTTTGTTATGCTTGCTCTGTTTGCTCTTGTAGCTCTGATAACTCTGTTTTGGCATATATATATATATATATATGGCTCCTCATGTAGCTCCTCTTGGTTCTTCTTGGGCATGTATTACATGAAATGCTCCTTTGATATCGTTCCTCTTGCTCCAATGTGGCTCCTCTGGCTTGGCAGTGTCTTTCAAAGACCTCCTTTGGTAACTCCTCTTACTTATGGCTTGGCTATCCTGATGGCCTTTCTCCTATCTCTTCATGGATCTGCTCAGCTTCCCCTTGGCTTCATGTCATCCTCTAGTATCTAGAATATTGCCATATTAACATCAATGGCACCGTCGGTCAACAATCTCCACCTTTGTTATTGATGGAAATATTCTTCTTCTCTCCCCCTTTGACATCAATGGCAAAGGAGTGCTCCGGGACTCCCCCTATCAAACTGCTTTTGTTATTCATGAATGGTAGATCTTCATGGGTCTGTGACTCCCCCTGTCATAGTGCTCTTCTTCTTTTTACTAAAGATAGAAGGATTGATGCTTTATCATCAATTTTCACATTATTCCCTCTTCATCTCTCAGAACTGCTTTATCATGTCTTCAACAATGCTTAAAGATGCTCTAATTTAATGCTTTCATTCAGATTGCAAATGGCCATACACCAAGTATCCAAGTCCAGGCTTTTATGCTTCAATCCATATTGTTGTCTCCATAGGCAGAATTGAGAGACCTTCATAGTCCGAATCAAGAGAGACTGCCACTGAGATTGTCTTTCTTCATATCTGAGTTCCTTTGTGTCACTGTGCTTCTCCTTGAGTGACTGCCATCTAGTACTCAACATCACTGCATTTGGATGAAGTGGTAAGAGGTTGTACCTTACCACTGCTATATTTTCTCAGTGACCAGTCTTAGCAATAGTTATATTTGACTGCACAATAGTCTCCTTTCTATGAACCATCTTTCCTTGTGTTCTTGTACATATCTTAGCAAGTTATTTCCCTAGCAGATTTAGATATCCAATCTATGACTATCTTTTATAATCATTATGCTAATTTGCATCTTTTTGCAATGCTTCAGCTTGTTATATGTTGCCAGCTTCTCTTACTGCAGACTCCATTCTAGATGTATCTGTTTGTTTGAAGATTACCTCTATTAGTGTCCATAATTTATGTTCTCACATGAAATACCTGAGTCAAGACATTTAGCATCTGTAATATCAGCACCACAATTATTTGCCCTATTTCTCTAGCATTGGATGACTTTCTCTGTTGCTCCAAATACTACTAAGTGATTAAGTGGAAAGCATATTTAACAACAGTCCAAGGGATGGTTATAGGATCATATTCTTCAATGGAGTACCCCTAAGAAATGATCTTTATCAAGAGAATGACTATTAATATAGCTCAACAAAGATTTCATAATCACCCTTTCACTAATAGCTTCTGCAATAATGATCAAGGATCACAGGCTCCCCCTAACTATATGCATCATTTCTTTTGGCAAACTCTTCCCATCAAATGCTTAGATTGTCAAAATTCAATCCAATGACATATGTTGTTGGCTAGAGAGCTCAAGGAACTTTCAGATTGTATTTGCTTTCTTAACCATACTTGTGTAACTTTCTTCTTTTGCATGGTTCTAGATTGTATAAGAGCCCAAGTTAAGTTACAGTCACGTGCCATATGACCAATGTTATGACACTTGAAGCATTCTACATTGTTCATGAATAAGAATTCATGATTTCTTCCTGCAAAATTGTTTCTTGGAGATTGTTGGGGACTATAATATCTATCTCAAGATGGTTGGGGACCATAACATCTATCTTTATGATATGATTTACAGTCTTTTGCCATGTGACCAAAGTTTGTACAAGAATAACAATAACCAAAAAATGAACTTTGGTACCTGGGAGATGGAGATTTCCTTGATGTACTTCTGAAGCCTTTATGCCTTGAGATCCATTGATGATAACCATTGCCTCTCACATTTTTGACATCATCTACATTCCTTCTTGAAGCAGGATTTTTTCTATTATAGGCTTGATTTTTCTCCTTGCCTTTGTTGGAACTGGGAGCATCACTATTTCTTTCTGGCTTCTTCACATCCCTTTTGTTTAAAGCATTTTCATTCTTGTTTGAGGATTCACCTGCATACTCGAGACCTAATTTATCAAATGGACATCTGAGATAGCTGAGCATGTCATCTAAGGCTTGAGAGCTCTTCAATATTTTGCTCATCCTTTCAACCTTTGTTCTGAGGAAGACAACATCTTCTTCCAATATTTAACACTCATTATTCTTCTTAGCAAGTTTTTTCTCATTTTCTTCCTTGATACAAGTAGCTTCATCTACTTCTATTTTAAGGGAGATGATATTTGACTTCATTTTGAAGATTTCTTCATTCTTTGCTTTATTCAACTGATTTGTCATGGATATGACTTCTTTATGATGCTTTCTTTTGCTTTGATGAAATTCCTTCTTAAGCTTGGCAAGCTCTTCATCCCTTTCTTGTACTTGAAGCTTGATGAGATCAACTTTCTTCCTTTTTTGATCTTTGTCACTAGCTAGTGTTGTCTTCTTAATTTCCTTATTTTATTTCTTCAAATTGTTAATATCTTCCATGGCAACCATAAGTTGAGCGAGGAGATCTTCTACAAAGTATTTTTCATTCTCTTCATCTTCTAGGTCTACTTTAGCCTTGATGTCATCATCCTCATTTTCAGCTTCTATAATGGGTTATGGATTTCCTTCTAGATTTCCATCATCTTCTTGACTGATGGTCATGGTCAATGCTCCTTTTGAGTGAGGGTCATGAAGTTTGTCCCCTATACCCTTTGCTGATGAATATTTTCATAGATTTTTCTTTACAGAATTAGGTAGCCCATTCAAGATTTCCTTCATTGCTTTTACATTGTACTCCTTGGATTCTTCATCCATTCTGCTATCAACAATCACCGATTTCCAGATTTCAACGCCTTGAGTCTATAGGAAATTCCTCATTCTTGCTTCCCATATACTAAATTTCCCATTGAGCCTTGGAGCCTCCTCAAATTGATTGTCTTCTATTTTAGTAGTAGAGGGAGACACATCCTTAGGAGGATTGGAGACTTTCTTCCTTGACTTCACCATTTGTGTTCTAAAGGTAACCCTTCAAGTTGTTAAGCTTTGAATGAATGTACTGGATCTAATACCAATTTTTGGAAATAACGAGGGGGGGTGAACCAGTATTTCTTTTTCTGACTATTGTTTTACCAGTTAAAACATATATATTCAGAACACAAGATGAACAACAAGAATAAATGATTTTATTAATATAATATTTGCAGTAAAATAGATACAATATATAGATGGTTGCAATTAGTTTCCAAGAACCAAATTGGACTTTTGTAAGGCTCCAACCTCTAGAGCTCCAACGTTATTTCACCAAGGCACAAATCTTGGACTTAGGAGCACCAACTCCCAAGGACTTCAATCCTTTCTAGTTCCTGAGCCACCAGTCCCAAAGACACCTATCCTTCCTACTTTTGAGGCATCAACCCCAAGGACTCCAATCCTTCTTACTTCTGAGGCACCAGCCCCAAGGACTCCAATTCTTTCCAGTTCCTGATACACCAGTCTCAAAGACACCTATCCTTCCTACTTCTGAGGCATCAACCCCAAGGACTCCAATCCTTCTTACTTCTAAGGCACCAGCCCCAAGGACTCTAATCCTTCTTGCTTATGAGGCACCAACCCAAAGGTTTCTAACCCAATCTTGTCAAGGCATGCTTGATAGTAATGTTCTGCTCTCAAAACTCTTCATTACTAAGTTCTATTTGTTTACAGCTTCACTGTAGTCTCCATGCTACAGCATCAATGACAGACAGTCTTCTCATGAAGGAGTCTTTACAACTCTTTATACTACCCACACAAAGTCTCCAATAGCCTTCATGACCTCAGATAATTTCTCTATAGAGCTTTAGTGAATCCACTGTCAGCTGCACTAAGCTTTGCATAAGAACTAGCTTTCTATTCAAGCATATGTTCTTATTGTCATAGTGAATGCTTCAACATGCTATTTCTCTACTAGGTACTTCTTCCCTTCGACTGTATCCTGTCCTATTGGTCCTTCAGCCATTTTTTTGTTCTGTTGGACCCTATGCTACGACCTCTATTTATTCCAATTGTTTCAACAATACAACTACTCCACTTAACACCCCTTATTCTCTGTTTTTGTTGTTGTATACGCTCTTGATTCCTCTGACTCTTGGTTTCCTCTTTTCGTTGGCTCTTTGGCTTCCTCAACATTCGCTTCAGCTCCCTCTACGCTAGCTTGCCCTTCGGCTTCCTTGATTCTCAGTCACTATAGATTCCTTTGTCTCTTCATGCTTACAGGACACGTTCATTCATGAGAGAAGAGCAAACACACAGAGAAAAATTGCTACCTCTTCAAACTGTAACAGAGCCCCATTTTTCCAATGATAATAGGCATACACACAGACAATTTTGTTTAACAGACGTGCCACATCCCAATCGCAATCGCAATCACCATGATTTAGCCTACTGAACTATCATTTAGGCCTTCTCAACTATCGGGTGCATTTTATACTGCATTTTTGCCTTCAAACCGCACGCAAGCCAAATATTCAATTACACAGGAATTATGAGTAAAAATAGGCAAAAAGGCTAAAGGGCAGTCTTCAAGAATCAATACACCAGCATCTGTATTGTATCAGGTCCACAGTATAATCACAATTGGCGCTCAAGACTTCCGAGGGTCCTTTATACATCAAGACCATGGCATCATCAATGACCGACTGTCGATCCTCCATTGGACGCGATATTATATTAAGCCATGTCACAATGTTTAAATGATTCCACATGCTTTATCGCAATCGGTGCTTTGCAAGGTCCGATAGGTGGACGCGACATATAATACAACATTTCATAATTGTGCAGCGGGTCTGTTATATAATATATGTGTGTGTGTGTGTGTGTGTGTGTGTGTGTGTGTGTGTGTGTGTGTGTGTTGCAATTGCAAGGTCCGATAGGCAGACGTGATATATAATACAACATTTCATAATTGTGCAGCGTGTCTGTTATATAATATATATATATATATATGTGTGTGTGTGTGTGTGTGTGTGTGTTTGTTGCAATTGCATAAGGCCGGCATACATAACCATATATATATATATGAAATACTATCCATACTACATCTATTTATATACCCGAACATATATGTCATTGGGTCCGCATATATGTATCGCAATCGGGGGTTTGGGGTGATGGCACATAGCCAAACCGCTGATTTCCACTATCACCGATATTTATGTATATGCCCACTCCGATAGTGTATTCCGCACACACATATATAAATTCTTCCTTTCCGCTCCAATAATGTATTGCATATATGTATCGTTTTGACCGCTGATAGTGCTAAATACATATATATCTATGTTTTGGCCTTCGATAGTGTTAAACGCATCCTTTGCTCCTTTGATATCTCCCGATAGTGTTAATATGGGTTTATAACGCCAATAGTGTATATGACCCATATATATCTATATATATATATATATATATATATGGCTCCTCCTGTAGCTCCTCTTAGTTCTTCTTGGGCATGTATTACATGCAATTCTCCTTCGATATGGATCCTCTTGCTCCAATGTGGCTCCTCTGGCTTGGCAGTGTTTTTCAAAGACCTCCTTTGGTAACTCCTCTTGCTTATAGCTTCACTATCTTGATGGCCTTGCTCCTGTCTCTTCATGGATCTGCTCGGCTTCCCCTTAGCTTCATGTCATCCTCTAGTATCTAGAATATTGTCATATTAACATCAATGACAACCTAGGTCAACACATGTCTAGAGAAAGAGAGACTGGAGGTATTTCAAAAGAGGAAGCATTCAAGAAAGAATTATATGACTTTACTGACATGGTTAGACTCCTCTATAAAGAGAGGAATACTAGAACGGTTGGAGGGAGTTCTAAGCCTCCACATGGAGAGGGAATATTTGGAGATAAAAAATATGAAAAGAAGGATTCAAAGGGTAATGGAGAAAAGCCTCCTCCATCTCCACCATCTTCATCTTCATCATCCTCAACGTCTCAAACAACATCATCTTGCACTTCCACCACAAAAATTGTTCATACTCATTCAAAAACCCCAAAGGAAAAAACTCCCTTACTCAAATTGGACATTAATTTTGAAATTCTCGTGTACAATGTTGAGGTGAATGGAAAAAAGTTAGACAATTGGATTCGACAATTGGAGGTTTATTGCGGAATTCATAACCTTCAAGAAGATCACATAAAGATCCAGTTGGCTTCATTGAGGCTAGAAGGAGCAGCATTAGTCTGGTGGGAAGCAAAGACTCAAGAGGAAATGTGAATTTATGGTAAGATATACATTTCTTGGGTTGAATTTGTTTTTGCAATTAAAAGATAGTTTTATCCTTTAGCCTATATGCAAAAAGCCATTATGAGTTGGCAAAACTTTAGGCAGCTCAAGGGCCAAACAGTTCAAGACTATAACCAAGATTTTAGGAAGAGGGCTTTGTTGTTAGGAGTAAACTTGAATTCCCAAGATACACTGTTGAAATATATTAGGGGTTGACATTCCTACTTAAACATACTATACTCATGTTCAATCCAAGAAATTTGGATGAGGTATGTGTGCAAGCCACACACCTTGAACCAAGAGGAAAGAACATTCAGGAAGAGGGCAGTAAGAAGAAGCCATTCAAGTGTAAGGAGAAAGAGAAGGGTGGAAAATGGAAGGGAAAGAAGAATGCAAGTGTGAAGAAAGAAGGGGAGAAAACTATATGCCAACGTTGTTCCAAATCTGGGCATGATGAAACCCATTGTTGGAAATTACATCCCAAACTAAGGCCTAAGAAACCAAACAATAAGGGAAAACAAAAGACCATTGCTACCACAATATGATATTGGATCAGATTCTGGTGATGAGACCAAGATTTCAGCCATGGTTACAAAAAGAAAAGAAGTTGTTGCATGCACTAGTTCCTCACATAGTCATAACAACACTCCAAATGAATAACCAATAATAGAGTTGTTCAATGTAAGGGTAATTTCAAATCATACAAAGATTAATGCATTATTTGATAGTGGGTCACAATCAAACTTAATTTCAGAAGACTAGGTCAAAAAGATTAATCTTGAAATTGTACCTCATCACAATCCATATCCCTTGGTTGGATAGTCAATAATGCAAATTTACAAGTTACAAGGAAATTCTTATTCAAGTTTTCCATTACTGAAAAATTCATTAATGAAGTTGAGTTAGATGTAGTTCCACTAGACATCTCAAGAATCATTTTGGGAAGTCCTTATTTGTATGATAGGAAAGCAGTATTTTATCACCATGAGAACAAATACCTATTTCTCGAGGATGGAATAGAGTATATTGTGAGATCCCATCGCAAAAAGTTAAACATTTATTTGGTTAATGCAGGGCAGATGAAGAGACTAGTAATTGCAAGTAAAAATTGTGTTTCTCGTGATAAAAAAAAATGATATTGATTATGAATCTTTTGAAAGTTGTGATGACAAATTAAAATTTGATTTGTTTGATGTGGTAAGCAAGCATGGTGAGATGTTTCAGGAACCAAAAGGGTTACCTCCCAAGAGGGGAATTCAGCATGAGATACAGTTGCAGCAGGATGTTCCACTTCCAAACAATCTACTTCGCCATGTGGTTCACTTATTGTTTTGGTGCTAAAGAAGCACAGGACTTGGCGCATGTGTGTGGATTTTCGTGCACTGAACAAAATCACGGTAAAGAATCGTTATCAACTCCCAAGAATTGATGATGGCCACACCTGATGGAATTATGAACCAAATTTAAAATATACTGAGTTCCGTAAAACGAAATTTTTCTATGTATTTTCACATTTTCGTTATGTAAATGAAATACAAAGGAAAACGCCTGAAAGCGATAAAACCAGACCCGAAGGGGAAATAAAGGCATGATTAACGAAATTTGATTTCTGTAGGTGGGATTTTGGGCAGGCCTTAGGCGGAAAGTGGTTTTACACTGGCTCCGCCCGATACCATATAGTGAACGATGCATGGCTAGTGGAGGAGAGAGGAAAACCGCCTTTTTGGGCGGGTAACCTCTGTGCTCCTAAACCATCCGAAATGCATGATGACCATTGGATCAGAAATCCCATAGATCAATGGTGGAAAGCACTATAGTGCCCAAAGACAAATTCGAAAGGAATCTAGGGCAGATTCTACAATTTCTAAAATCTGGGAATTTGATTTTTCAATGTATTTCCCGTATATTTGGAATTTAGCTCATATGCTTAAGAGATGCGATATTACACCTAATGGAGGACCAGGTAGGGTTATAGGGGTGATTTAATGGATTTTTAGGTCTGGAAATCATGCCCAATAGTGTATTTTTCAGAAATTCTCTGTGTAATGGGATTTTCCCAAATTTTGGGTTTTTGCCAGAGAAACAGCCACGATTCCTCCTGTAATAGCTCCTAATCATCATTCCAAGCTACAAGTAGGCATTTTGGAAAACAATGAGGTGTTTGAAATCCATAGAGCCGCAGAGCCAAATGGCCAATCGAACAGATAACACAGAGAAGCCACAGAGCCACAGGGGAATGATTGAATGCAGGGAAAGGGCTGGGGAAGCCAAAAAGCTAAGAAAATGCCTCAAAGGAGCCCAGAGAGCTCAATTTAGAGCAATCTTAATGTTGAAAGAAATTTCAGAGCTGAGAGAACAGAGAGAGTGAAAAGCTACTGTGCAGAGTAGCCGAGGGAGCCTTTGGGGTCACTTTGAGATCAAGTGAAAAGCTAGAGAGCTAAAGGTTGCAAAAAGCCAAAGCCAAAGCCCATAAGCCAGAGACGAAGAGCCAGAGCCAGAGCCAAGAGTCAGAGCCAAGAACCAAAGCCAAGAGTAAGAGCCAAAGTGAGAGCCAGATCTAGAGCCAAGAGCTAGAGCTAGAGCCAAAAAGTTGAGAGCTTCAAAGCTAGGGATAAAATGGTGTCTAAACCCATTGTTTCTATGTAAAATAGTGGAGTTGAGCCAAGAGCTTGTAAAAATAACTTACACCATAATCCCAGAGAGCCTACTTGAGTTGACTAGAGCTCAAGGAGATGTAGCCCAGGAGTTTTGGGTGAACTCCATATTAAATTGTTGTCTTATGTGTGTTTTTTGTTGGCTACATTGTTTCACTGTTATATGCCTTATATCAGTTTAAGAAAATCAATTCACAACACATAAACAGTTTAAAACCAAACACAAGCATACATCTTTATTTTCAAGCATATTATCAATTTTGCATTGGTTAATCAGTAAGACTTGGGAACATTTAAGCTTTGAAAGTGGGAGAGGTCCTTGTAAGTTAGAGAAGGAGCCTAAGTGCCCCATTTTCAGATCACTTACTGATGTTGAAAGGATAGTTTTCACTTAGGAAACATGAACAAATAACTAGACAACACAAGTCATCTTGAAACGATAACTCATGAAACATATGTAAGCTCCATAATTGAACAAGGAAAAATTTTGGAGGGCCATTGTCGCAGCGATAATACCTTATTCTTGTGGTTTCTACATAACTCCATGACTTACTTTCATGAGATCTTTATATAAGGTTTTAATACAAATCCCAAAAATATATAAAGCATGTACATTAACCAAACATGTTATTCCATAAACACTAAGACAAAAGAGAATGTTATTGACACAAACTACTATTAAACCCCCAAATCTACCATTGTGAAGCATTACAAACACATTAAACCCCATATTCTCTTTGAAAAAAGTATAATATTTGTTAGAGAACAACATTACTCCTCAAAGCTATGAAGGGAGTAGTGGAAATTAAAAATAACTCTAACAATATCAATCATGAAGATGGATATAAATTTAACTAACCATAGACATACATTATTAATCATCTCTAAGCCATAGAGAACCATCATAGTTCCTACCTTTTTTGCATCATATTTCAAAATGTTTCCCAAGTATCTTCCTTTTGAAACTCCTTTGTGGTGTGCTCCTCAACTTTCTTCACTTTTTGGGGGTTTCTTTTTCTTGTTTAGTAGCACCACTTACTCATGTTCCTACTTTTTCCTTTTCCATTTCTTCACTTACTTATTATTTGTGTATATTTTAATCTTCCTCTTCTACCCAAATTTTTGAATATTTTACCTTTTTCCCTTTTAATTTTATGTCTTGACGAAATGTACTCTTTAGACCTAATAATTCCACATAGTTCTTTTCTAGACCTAAAAAATTTCATCGAGATTCTCCATTAAATTCCTCATAAACTCATTCTTAGTCCTTTATATAGACTATCATCTCCCATCACCACCATTTTTTTTGTTACACATATCCCTTTCATAACCTTATTGTAGCTCACTTTCTCTTCTTTTAAATTTTGTGCCTGTCTTCATATTACCATTTTCCACTTTGACTTCTCCCTCCATCCTTAATATTATTTTTATGTACATCACTTTATATTTGAGTAATGAAGTTTTGAAATGGTTAAAAGGTGAATATATGTTAAGGAAATTCATTTGTGAGCCACTATTCTATGATATAAGAAAAAACCTTCGAGATTCATTTTCTCAATGTACATTTTCTCATGTTTACAAGGAAAAGTGCTTGGAATCCAATTAAACTCTCCAAAAATATCCTTGAGAGGTAAGAAGGCACTTAGGAAATCAATAAATCCCTTAAGAGACTACTTAATTATTACTTTCATGAGTTATGGGGTTAACATTCTCTTAGTTTTTAGTGATGATTTAACTAATATTTCACCTCGAATATGGTTTTAGAATTTTCTTTTGAATGGTGCATGGTTAGGTTTCTTTCTATGATCAGAAAGTTGTCATGAAATGCATGAAATATTTTTATATCATCTTAGATCTATCTTAACTCTATATCTATCAAGTGCTAAGAGGGATCAAATGTCCTTTCACTCTAAAAGAGGTTTGCATCTCGAGATATTTGGTCCATCTTAAGGAGTTGGTAGTTGGAATTAAGATGGATGCAAGTTGGTTTTCTTATTTATTATAATTAATTATAATTATAATTTAATTATTTTAATTTTTTTATAAATGTTGGTGGAATCGGTAGCATGATAGTTTTGGGTGTCACTGGTTGATACCCATCAACTACTACTATAAACCTCTAGGTGTTTCACACGTTGATACCCATCAACTACTACTATAACCTCCATGTAAAATTGCATTGCCCCAACCACGACACACAAACTAGACAAGGATTGAACCAACCACACAAATGCCTTAGCAACGCAATAGGTCGGGCCCCTGGGTCTTATAATTATAATTATCAATTTTATATTTTATACTTTTTTTTTAATTTTATGTAATTTGACATCAAAATGTATGTTTTCTTCTGAGAGCTCCACAGAAGGTCGAGTGGCAGTCTCAGAGGTTCGGGAGGCGAACTCTGAGTTCTGGGTGGCATTCTCAGAGGCATTGGGGGCCAATTCAAAAGGGTTGGCAGCGAATTTGGAGATACTGGTGGCCAATTCAGAATCGCTGGGGGAGAAATCAGAGGATTTGGGGGCGAAAACAGAGGTACATTTGGAAAATACAAAGGTGGTGGTGGTGCTTGGAAGGTTCGGGCAGTGAATTCTGGCTCCTGGGTGGCCTCACGATTTGCTCAAAGCATTCAAGGGAGCAGGAGAATTTCCCATGGCAAGGCTTCGACATCGGCAACCTTGCAGGAGAGGTTCTGGGCGTGGCTCATCCTCGCGTCAACCAGCAGAGAGGGAGCACCACCATTGCTGCTGCTGCTATTGCTATCGAAGGGCAGGGGTCACGCCACTCCAAGCAGGACAATACCTAGAGGTTGGTTGTGCAAGAGAAGGGGAACCAGCCCTCCCTGCATTTGGTTCAGTGGTGTTCACCCTCGGCAAATCCTGGGACAATCCAGGAATTAACGCTCATGTTTCGGTGCTTTTCACTCAAGCTCCGGAAGGGATTGAAGGAGAGACACCCCCAAGAATGGAGGATCTACCCCCAAAGGGCTCTGGACTGGCATGCCCCTTGCCGCCTCCATCAAGTGGGGCGGGAACCTCAGGGAAGGTGATCATGGCCGACCCCTCCATCTCCCCAGCGAAGAAGTCTCCAGACTCAGCACAGGCCAAGTGGGATGCCATGTGGGAGGGTATCCCTGAGGGTCAGGGATGGTGCACCATTGAGAAAGAGAAACCTCCTGAAGACGATTGACCTACCCACAAGCTCTCTAGCAACTGCCAATTTCACTCAGCTCGGATCCAGAATTTTTTCTGCTGTGGATCACGTGATTCGGGTTAGCATTTGGTCTATTCTCTTGCAGTTTCTTATAGTGTCCAGTCCATTTTGGTCATGTTTCGTTTCAGTGTGTCTTGTTGGTATCAGTCCCCAGCCTGTCAATGAAGACCGCCCCTGCGAGGGCTGGAATGTTTATGAGTAATTCAATGAGTTTGGGTCTGTTTTTTGGCATTTTGGTAAGGTTACGTGCCTCAGTCAGTCTTTGTAGAAGCATAATGAAAACGTTGTTGATGCTACCCCTGTGTGGGAGCTTTTTGAGTTAGTCTAATTCACCCAAGGCGCCACTGGTGGCCATGGAAGTCCTGCTTCACTGTCTGTAACTTCTCTCTGTACATATAATATAAAAGCTAGCTAGTTTTACCGAGAAAAAAAAATGTATGTTTTCTTGATAATTATCATTATTATTTATTTATGTATTTTTATCCAAGCAATTACTTTTAACTTTTTTTTTTCAATTGAGCCCGCATGTAAACATTTACACCACTACAACATCTCCCCAAAAGCTTTTTACTTTTAGATTTAAATTTAAGAAATGGTATAAAATAAATATTTATAAATTTTGATTTTGAAATAGTTATGGTTTTTGAGCAAGTGATATTGATAAGCCATGATATTGACCAATGGTATTGTAACAAATCCTATTTACAAGTTAATAATATATATAGTAAAATGGAGGTAAATATCCATAACTAAGAATCTTGATATATTGTATGTTTATTTTAAGTATTAAGTCTTAATTTTAAAAATGTTATAAAATTAAATTAAAATAAAATATCTATTAAAAAATTTATTTTGAAAGGAATGATGGTTTTTGGGTATGTGTTATTGAGGGATCAAATCTCCTTTCACTCTAGAAGATGTCTACATCTCAAGGGATTTGATCTTTGGCAAGTTAAGATGGATCTAGATTGATTTTATTATTAATTATAATTATAATTATTAATTTTATTTTTAGTGGTTCTAAACCATTATCCTAAAAATTTGATGTGATTTATTTGGAAGAGACTTGGTATACAATAAAATAATTACATATCTATTTTGGAATATGATTATTAAATTTTAATTTAATTATAAATAATTAATAGATAGATGGTTTTATGGACATGTAGCATTGATAAGTTATAGTATTGGTCCATGGTATTGTAAGAAAATCTATTTATAAGTTAAAATTTTCCATAGCCTAGTCTAAGTTATAGACAAAATAGTCTTTTTCACGGGAATTGAGCAATACAATCTCAAGCAAGATTGTGATTTTTTTTTTAATATAGATTTTTGAATGGGTAAATAGATTCAACACCTTGAAAAACCACTTGGGCACTCCATTTTTGTAAATTAAACATCTTAAACTCAATTTTAAAAAAATATCTACCAAATTTTAGTTAAAATTAATTAAAAAAACTACCTTGAAAAAAGAAATTAAATTATACCTTTAGCTTATATAACTAGACTAATATATTAATAACTAATTTAAAAAATTATTAACTTGAAAAAGCAGTTACATTTAGAAAAGCTCACCTAATAACCTCACGAAAAACATTAAAACAAATATGAATATAAAGTCACATATTCAAATTCCCTATTACTTAGAGGCATGGGCATAGGCATGTCACCTAGAATTATAATAAAAACACATAGAATCGGTGTCAAATTGGCATGAACATGGGT
>APFE031147049.1:0-20098 GCA_000404065.3 Pinus taeda | reverse complement strand
CTGGCTCGGTGAGCCACTGCTCACTGATGGACCTGACATCCTCATAGATGTACCTCTTGATCCTCCTGATCCCTGCCACTGGATCCCTGCGACTGACTCAACTGCTGCTGAGGGTCTGGCTGATCCAGATACTCCAACTCCCGTGATCTTCTAAAGGCCCTGTCTTCCTCGAACTTCACATCCCGTCTGACAACAACTCTCCTCTGTGCAGGAATGTAAATCCGAAAGGCCTTTGAGGTCTCACTGTAGCCCACAAAGTTACCCTTCTCTGCGGTGGGCTCTAGTTTGGTCCTCTTCTCCTTGGGTATATAGGAGTATGTAATGCATCCAAAGATATGAAGATGACCAATATCAGGGTTCTTCCCAGAGAAAGCCTCCTCCGGAGTCATGTGCCCCAAGGCACGATGCGGACTCTTGTTCTGAAGTAAACAGTTGTGTTGCAGGCCTCTGCCCACAAAAACAATGGCAACCCCTGATCATGTAACATGGCTTTGGCAGCCCCTATGATGGATCTGTTCTTCCTCTCCGCAACCCCGTTCTGCTGGGGTTGTAAGGAACAGTGAACTCCCTCCTAATGCCTGCCTCCGCACAATAGTCAACAAACTCTCCAAGGGTGTACTCTCCTCCATTGTCCGACCTCAGGGACTTGATCTTCCGACCTGCCTGTGTCTCCACAAGAGCTCTAAACTCCTGAAACCGCTTGAAGACCTCACTCTTGGTCTTCAAGAAATAAATCCAGGTCCTCCTGGAGTGATCATCAATGAATAAAACATAGTACTCATATCAACTCAAGGAAACATGAGACATCCGACCGCTCACATCAGAATGAATCAAATCAAGTATCCCAGTCACTCTGTTGTCACTGTTGGGAAAAGGGGATTTGGCAAACTTGCCCATAGCACATCCTCTGCAAGTATCAAAGTGATCAGTGTTGAAATCTGGCAATACCTGTAGTGATCTTCCGCAAGGTCCTCAAGGCTCCATGATACATATGTCCCATCCTGCGGTGCCAAATCTCACACTGCTCAGAACTTCTAGCTCTGCTGTCGATAATACTACTCAATGCCAAAAGGGGCTGGAATGAAAACCTGTACACCTTTGCATGGCGTACACCTATCACTCTAGCTGACTCAGCTGGAGCGCCCCTGGGATACATCAACACCTGTCCTCCCCTGAACAGTACCTCATATCCTCTATCCTCTAAAGCTGAGACAGATATGAGGTTCTCCCTCATCCCTGGCACATAAAGAACCTCTGTCACTTTCAAGGGAGGTTTGGACTCCCTCTGAAATGTCAGTGTCCCCACCCCGACTACTCTAACAACTCTGTCATCACCGAGTACTACCTCTACATCAGTGCCACTCTCTGAAAGCTATGAGAAGTACTCACGGACTCCTATCATATGACGTGAAGCCCCACTGTCTACATACCAGATACCTATAGATGCTCCGCTAATCGAGGGAAAAGCCTGCTCCCTCTAAACATGTATGGCAGGTGATCCTGCACTAGAGGACTCACACATAGTGAACGCAAACTCCCGGTCAAAACGACCTGCAAAGTCCTCAATCTCTGCTGAAGCTACCAAACTCTGGACTTTCCCCTTCTTCTTCTTCTTCTTCGGACACACAACTGCATAGTGTCCCATCTTTTGACAATTCCAACACTTCACCTTGGAATAGTCCTTCTGTGTGTTTAACTGTTTACCTTTACCTTTGCCTTTGCCCCCACCACTTCTTGTGGAAGCCTGCTTCTTCCCTTTGCCTTTCTTGCCTCCTGCCACCAGTGCTACATCCTCATCCTGCTCAACTGGCTTGGCTGCCCCAAGTTGACCTTTTCTGATCTCTGTCTGAATGCAATCATCCCAAAACCTCTCCCATGTGGGAAGGGTTTCACGTGCACAAACCCCATCAGCAAAGTTCATCCATGAACGGGGGAGGCCATTTACCGCAATTTGCACCAACTCAGTGGTGGAATGGCCTCTCCAATCGCTGCCAACTCATCTCTCACATTAGTAATCTTAGTGAGATATCCAGTTGCACTATCATTGCCCATCTTAATGTTCTTCAGCTTCTCCTTCAGGACCATTTTCCTGTTCTCATTGGTACTCTGGTAGAGATTGGACAATGCTGTCCACATCTCATGGGCATTGTTCTTTCCTCTCACATGAGGAATGCAATGGTCTTTGATTCCGTCTAGAATCAGCGTCTTACCCTTGTTGTTTTTATTATAAGCAGCCAACTGAGTAGCACCAGTAGGCACAACAACAGGGGTCCGTGTGGTATGCACATGATATCCCAGAATTTTGCCTCCTCAAATATACTCTGCATTCTCTCCTTCCAAACGCTGTAATTTGTATGCCCATCCAACCTATCCTCCACCCTCAATCCCAATGACATCATGCTGTCCTAAAACTGAAAATAGCACTGCTGTAGTAAAGATAAAACCTGTTGTTTATGAAAAATCAGCTTGCTGGAATTTTCTGAGTGAAAAATCAGCAGCTGTAATTTTTCTCTTTTGCTGTCCCAAACTGCCCTTCAGCACTCAAGCTCTAATACCATGTTAAAATTTCTGTTTTCCCACCCCGGTTTCAGTTTCTCCTTATTTCTCCCATGTAGTTAAATGCCCTTTCCCATAACCATACATTCAACAAGCTGAAAAAAATAATTTTTTGCTGAAAACACAAATTCTGGAAATTTTACAGAATGCTGGAAAATGCAGAAATAAAAAATCAGCAGGTACAAACAGTCATTTAACACATTTGAACACATTGATTTTTGGTCAATGTGACCCTGGAAAAATCCTACAACTCTTGGGGAAAACCAGTTCGAGAGCTCTTCTTTATTTCTGAAAATGCATTTTTTACAATGAGAAATATTCAGCAAAAAATCAGCAAGCAAATTTACAACTTATCTCTTTTCTCGTGCTTCACAACAAACTGGAAATTACAGCAAACAAGACATCAATAAACGCTGTACAGCCTCCTCGATTTTCGTGCCCACTTTCAGCCTTAAATGATGTTGTATGGCTTGCATTAAATGCACTGTACAGACTGCAATAAATGTGTTGTATGGACCTCGATTTGCATGCAAAAAAACAACAAACTGCTCCTCGATTTCTGTGCAAACCAGCGGTACGAATTTCTAGAAAATCGTGCCAAAATCAGCCTTTCACTGTGTGCTAAATCAGTTGTACAAATCTGATCAACTGCTGCCTTGGAATGTGTGCCAAGTTGTTGTCTCCTTCTCTTCCTTGTCCAGAAATCTCCCTTGCTCTCTTGCTCTCTTTCTCTCAATCTGCTCATGAAAGAATTAATGACCTTTTTCCTTCTTTTCCTCCTTTAATCTAATCCTAAGTGACTTTTGGGTAACCTCTAAATCTAATGGCTGAAATAGATTGAGATCAAGGGCTGAGATCAAATGCTCATTTAAATCTCACTTTTTATTTTTTAGCTCACCCCACTTTAATAAAGACCCACTTAGTCATTTATTTCCAAAGTCACTTTTCCTTTCTAATTTTACATTAACTTTATTAAAGTCACTTTTAAATTAGATTTAACTTTATAAAAATTATAAAGTTACTTTAGGAGAAAAATTAAATTATTTTTGGACACTTTTCCCTAGGCCAAAGATCAAAGCCTTAGGGAACCCCATGTCCTCCGGTACCAAATTTCAACATCTGAAGTATGTTTTATGTTGCATGGGCTATGCTTGTAATTAGATCTGAAATACTTTGTGCACCTTGAATTCAAAGTTGGATCATGTTCATGAGACATAAAATGACTTATTATTGAATGATCTGATATTGGTTGGGCTAGATTTGATTATGTAAACCTGTATTATTATTTAAATGTCGTGATCTGGGTTTGTCTGAAGTCCAGAAGTGCAACAAAGTTGTGAGTTAATATTTGCAGATCTGTACGCTGGTTCGTCTCTACAAAAGTGCGTGTACGCACAGGTTCTACTCTTCAAAATAACGTATACAAAAGAAAAGCGATCTGACTTATCAATTTGATCAATATTGTTGTTTTACTATTGTCTGCCAGTGAAGTCTTCTTAGATTTGAATGTAAATCTAAATGCATAAGGAGTTTGGTATCTGATTGATTGATTGAATAAGTGAGAAGGGTGATCTCTACTACTGCTAGTGTAAAGCTCTGTAAATAGACAGTAGATGGTCAACATACTGTTAGTTGGTATAGACTTGATTTAGAAATTTTATGTTTTAGTAGGTATATGCAAGTTTGATTACAGGAAGTAGCATATACACGCAGGTTGGGTTCAGTAAAGTAGTGTATACATTCTGATGCATGATTTTTGAGGTTGCAACTGGTTTTGAATGATGATGCAGTTTTCTAGGTTCAAAATAGTGTTCTGGTGACAATGATCTGATTGCTCAAATTATCTGATTATTGGTTGATGCAGTTTGAGTTTCAAAGTTTCTGAAGTATCCAGTCTGAAAATTTATGAAATGTGGTCCCTAGAGGAAGAGAGAAGGTCGTAGCCTTCTCTACGCTGGCGCCTGCGTACTGGTAAACATATCGGCCAGTACAAGAGCCAGGGGGTTGGAGCTCCCTTCCAGTAGCAGCTGGAAAAAGAGTGAAGGTTGGAGCCCTCTGTAGGTTGGCGCCTATGTACTAGTAAATGGATCGGCTATTACAAGAGCTAGGGGGTTGTAGCTCCCTTCTAGTATCAGCTGGAAAACGAGAGAAGGTTGTAGCCTTCTGCAGATGGGTGCCTACGTACTAGTATGAGTCTACACTAGTAGAAGATTGTAAACATGTTTTTATTATATTAAAAGAAGACAATAACAGGTGGTTTTTGTCCCGCATTGGGTTTCCACCTTAAATCTTGGTGTTCATATGTGTTGCTTATGTGTGATGATTTATTATGTTATCACTGCACATGGTTATTGTTTATATGATTAATGAAGTACTGATGCATTGATTAAAGATCAACATATGATGAATTAACTGAATCATAAGTTGAGTGGATATACGTTGGTTGCCTTTAATACAATTGCTTGTACACGCAAGTTACCTTCATTGAAGTAGCGTATATAAATCATATTATGGAAATGAAAAAGTTATTGATTTGTAAATATTGATTCACCCCCACTCTCAGTATTATTTCCAACAATTGGAATCAAAGTAGGTCCTTTGGCAGAAGCTTGATCGCTTGAAGGAGATCCGTAGAAACAATGGGAAAGAAGCTAAAGAAGAAAGCGCCTCAGAAGAAGAAGACATATCAAAGGAACAATGACAACATGAGAGACAATGGGCCATAAGATGGAAGCAAGTATTCAGATTCAAAATCACCTCAGATTGAAGATGAACAAGCAAAAGAAGTATCGAGTACAAATTTTTGGTCTTCTAGTGATACTTTTCTCTATTCATGCAATGTTGAAGATATTTAATTTGATTGTGAAAGAAACATAGAGGCAGAAGTTAAAATACTCGTAGATAAAATCAGAGATCAACAAGATCTATTTAACAAAATGGAGTGTGCCTTCAGAGAAGAAGTTACCAGATTAAAAGCTCATATGGAGGAAGGAAACAAAGTAAGGAAGCAATACAAGGAAAAGGAAGATCAATGTCAAAAGCTGCAGGATGAAGTGACATCATTAAGAAATGAAGTAAATGAAAAGATTACAACAATCAAGAGACTTAAAGATAGATCCAGTTACTAAGAAAGTCTTGAATCTAAAATCCTCTATCTAAAAGAAGATCTTGAAAAATCAAATAAGCAGAATGAAGAGCTACTTCAAGCAGATGAAGAACAAGAAAATGAGATTCTCAAATTAAGTGAACAAGTGGAAGAAGGAAGAAAAGATGAAGAAATCATGAAGAAACAATATCTTGAAAAGGAAGAAGAATATCAGGTTGAGGTAAATATCTTAAAAGGTAAGTTAGAAGAAAATGATAAATTGTTACGATTTTAAGATAGTACTAAGATTTTGGATAATATTCTTAGTAGTCAAAGGTCTCCTACCATCAAAACTAGTCTTGGTTTTCATGAATCTGTTGAAGGTGAATCTAGCTCACAAGATGAGGTAAGGAACTCCAATGCAAAATCTGAAATGTTCAACAAGGAGATGAGAGGTCAACCCCATCAACAACCAAGGAAAGAAATTCTTCAAAGAAATTCTTTTACTCCTAACTATGGAAGTGATAGTCAATTATTTTCTCTGATGAATAATGTTGAATGTTTTATATGCCATAATTTTGGAGATGTTGCAGCGAGATGCAATAGTAGAATGGTTCAAGACTGTCACATAGAAAGATCGTAAGCTTCTAGGTACTTTAAGAGATATTGTTTTTCTTGCAATATGTTTGGTCACAAAGCCATTGACTGTTATAGAAGGAATATGAAACATGTAAGGTGTTATGCATGTAACAAGTTTGGACATATAGCAAAGGAATGCATGAGAAAATTTCGGGAACCATACCAAAAGGAGAAAACATCATCACACTTGAAGATATGAAGAAGAAGGAAGTACAGAAAGAAAGATGTGGCATAGCATAGTGTACAGACATAACAGACCCAGGGGGAGCTGAAAGTGTGAAACTTTAGTGTTCTAAATCTCATACGCAAGTTTCATGAAGACAAGTCATGTATATACGTGAGTACGAAGCTGCACAGTCGCGTATATGTTGGTTTGAGGAAAAAGCAGCGGGACAAACTCAGGAAAAGGGGTTTGATATGGTTCAGTCAATTATCTGCTCTGTTTGATGATGGTTACAATCTACTGATGATATGTGGAAATGTGTTCGTTCTCATAAGTTGTTAAAAAGTTTATGTATATCTGATTTATGATGATGCCTTGATGATTCTTACTGATATTTGCAATGATCAAATCTGACAATGAACAGTTGGCACGGGTTCAGGAGGAGCATATGCTTCTAATAATGCATTGTTGGCATTATGTTAGAAGATCTTGGTACATGAAGATGCTTATATTACTTGATTCACATAGTTGTTTTGATTCAGGTGACTCTTTTGATGATGGACATATACATGTTGTTGATATTGATGCTACTGGAAGATGTCGATGGTGCAATTCATATATGATGTATGATAGTTGTTGATGACTATCACGGTATTGTTTAGATTGTTGGTCCTTGTTATAAATTTCATGTATATTGTTTGATGTAAAGGTCATGAAAATACCTAATTTGTAACCCCACTATGCATGGGAAGGATGATGTAATAATTGCTATTTCAGTCATGTATAAACATTTGGTATATGCCCACTTGGTTGGGTGAATGAGTCAAAATTGTTGTATCCCCACTTGGTTGGGAGATTGATGTATGTCTGAGTCATTGGTGATAGGAAGGTCATGCTCACATAGTTGAGTTATAGAGTCGTGATTTTCTTTTGGAAAATATTTTTGCAGACTCTGCATGTAATCAGGGGGGCATGGACAACATAATGAATATCAAAGAGGGAGAATATTTTGGTCCGCCCTTTGCCCTTGATGTCAAAGGGGGAAAGTATCTTGGTGTTGTAGTTGTCGTCAAGTCCAAAGGGGGAGATTGTTGGCATTATGATACAGGTGTTGTCCTTGATGACAACTCACATAGATGATCGTTCATAGTGCAACAGGTTAATAGCAAATGATTACAGATCAGACTCCAGAGTTTGAAAAAAGAGAAGTATATGCTTGTTCATTTTGTCTAAGTAGCATATACACGCTAATCCATAAAAAAAAGAGCGTATACGTGTACACACACTCCCACATAAGGAAAAGAGAGTACATGTTGGAAAACCAAGGTTTTGGTCCAAGGTATTTGGTCCGAAGTATTGACTCTAGGTATTTGGATTGGTCCTAAGTGGTTTTGGTCCAAGGTATTGACAAAGGGCCTAAATCTATATAAGGAGGAGAATACCATAAGTCCAAGTGTGCAAGTGTATGGGTTTCTAAGGAATACTTCTATCTTAAGTATATTTTATGTTGCAGGGGCTATGCTTGTGATTAGATCTGAAATACTTTGTGCACCTTGAATTCAATGTTGGATCAGGTTCATGAGACACAAAATGACTTATTATTGAATGATCTGATATTGGTTGGGCTAGATCTGATTATGTGCACCTATCTTATTCTTTAAATGTTGTGATCAGGGTTTTTCTGAAGTCCAAAGTGCAACGAAGTTATGAGTTAATATTTTCAGATCTATACGCTGGTTCGTCTCTGCAAAAACAAGTGTACACACACGTTCTACTCTTCAAAATAGTGTATACAAAAGAAAATCCTCTTCTTCAGATCTCACTGATCAATCTGACCAATTTTTTTGTTTTACTGTTGTCTGTCAATGAAGTCTTCTTAGACCTGAATGTAAATCTGAATACATAAGGAGTTTGGTATCTGATTGATTGATTGAATAAGTGAGAAGGGTGATCTCTGCCACTGCTTGTGTAAAGATCTATAAATATACAATAGATGGTCAGCGTACTGTTAGTTGGTACAAAATTGATTCATAAATTTTATGTTTTAGTAGGTATACGCAGGTTTGATTATAAGAAGTAGTGTATACACCCAGGTTGGGTTCAGTAAAGTAGCGTATACATTCTGATGCATAATTTTTTAGGCTGCAACTGTTTTTGAATGATGATGCACGTTTCTGGGTTCAACAAAGTGTTCTAGTGACAATGATATGATTGTTCAGATTAACTGATTATTGGTTGATGTAGTTTGAGTTTGAAAGTTCCTGAAGTATCCAGTCTGAAAATTTATGAAATGTGGTCCTTGGAGGAAGAGAGAAGGTCATAGCCTTCTGTAGGCCAGCGCCTACGTACTGGTAAACATATCAGCCAGTGCAAGAGCCAGGTGGTTGGAGCTCCCTTCCAATAGTAGCTGGAAAACGAGTGAAGGTTGCAGCCTTCTGTAGGTCGGCGCCTACATACTAGTAAACAGATCAGCTAGTGCAAGAGATAGGGGGTTGTAGCTCCCTTCCAATAGCAGTTGGAAAACGAGAGAAGGTTTTAGCCTTCTGTAGGTGGGTGCCTGTGTACTGTTATGAGTCTGCACCAGTAAAAGATTGTAAACAGGTTTTTCTTATATTAAAAGAAGAAAACAACAGGTGGTTTTTGTCCCGCATTGGGTTTCCACCTTAAATCTTGGTGTTCATGTGTGTTGCTCATGTGTGATGATTTATTATATTATTACTGCACATCGTCACTATTTATATGATTAATGAAGTACGTATGCACTGATTAAATATCAACATATGATGAATTAACTGAATCATAAGTTTGTTGGATATATGCTTGTTAAAATTGGAAACTAAGGCAAAACTTCATGTGGGTCATCTTATTCATGGCTAATAATATGTTCATTAGATTCCTCTCGTCGAGAGGTGTAGGATTGATATAAAGCTCATCCGATACCGATAAGCATTCATGGAGATATGAATTTATTTTGATTATGGAATTATTATTAAGTCGACCTATAACTCATGTAGGCTCAAAAGCCCAACAGTCGCATCTATTCAAACACCAACGTTGTGTATAAATATAGGAGGACTTTTCCTCATTTGGAGTCACTTATCTCATCACATCTCTCTCTCTCTACTGTGCAGAAAAGAGTCTCTTCTCTACTGCGCAGAAAAGGGTCTCTCCCTCACACATGTGAAGCCAGAAGCTGTTGAAACTGAAGCTGCAACTGCAGAAGTGAAGTTTGACTTGCGTGGACTAGAATATATTTTCATCTGAACTATGTTGTAGGTTCATCTGAACCTCCTCTGAAAGCTGCAACTTTTGGTGGTGGAATCAAGTCAATCTGAGGGACGGTTTGCAAGATATCGACTACCCTAGTTTGAAGGAAGTTGTTGAAGCTGAAGCTGCAATTGCAGAAGTGAAATTTGACCTGCGTGGACTAGAAGATATCTTCATCTAAACTGCGTTGTAGGTTCATATGAACCTCCTCTGAAAGCCACAACTTTTGGTGGTGGAATCAAGTGAATCCGACAGACGATTTGCAAGATATCGACTGCCCTAGTTTGAAGGAAGTTGTTGAAACTGAAGCTGCAACTGCATAAGTGAAGTTTGACCTGCGTGGACTAGAAGATCTTCTCATCTAAACTAGGTTGTAGGTTCATTTGAACCTCCTCTGAAAGCCACAACTTTTGGTGGTGGAATCCAGCCGATCCGACGGTCAGTTTGTGAGATATCGTCTGCCCTAGTTTGATGATGAAGCTGCTAATGCTGATGTTGTTGATCTAGGGTTTGCTACTGCTGATATAAATCATATTTATTGTACTATTTCTCTCTGCTGAATTGTTGAAGATAAAAAGAAGATTTGATCAAAGGGTTTCCCCACTTATTGTGGGGTTTGTCCCTGGATAGCCGCCACATCTTGTGTCTCTTGTCTTGGCTTGTTTTTTGTCGATCGTTTGGTGTTTTATCTGCACTTTACTTTATGTTCATGTGATTGCTAATCTGTAGAATATAATAAGAAAAAGAAGTAAATTGTTATAGGCATAGAACATATCATAACTTAACAATGTTGGTTTCTTTAAATACAGTTGTGTGTACATGTGAGTTACCTTCATTGAAGTAGCGTATATAAATCAGATTATGGAAATGAAAAGGTTATTGATTTGTAAATACTGATTCACCCCCTTCTCAGTATTATTTCCAACAGTTTGGTTGCAGGTCATAGTGTGATTGGGTGTTTGGTCAAAATCATTGTAAATAATATTGTATCATGGATCATTGTCCCTCGTATGGGAATCCACACTCTTGTCTCATTTTAGTCATTATAGGGTGACAGGGAGATTCAAGGTAGGTGCATGAAGTCACCTACAGGTTAGAGCATGTGAACACTTTAGGGTGGTAGGTTGGTCAAGGGTGTTGGGGTATCTATTCAGTTGATTATTGAAGAAACGAGGGCGTTGGGTCGTCCTTCCAGTGGGAGCTGGAGAAGAATGTTTTTTCTAAAATTCTAGGAAGTTGTTGCTTTCATTTCATTGGGGCTGAAGATTAAAGAATTTATTAAAAAAGTGTTCAGTGGTTTTTGACCCGAAGGGGGCTTTCCACCTAAAATTCTTGTGCCTACTATATTCCTTTATTTACTGTTATTACTACATAAACATTAATAATAATTGAAGATTAACTAATTCTTTGAAAATATTTAAAAGTGCTAATTGCTAAGGAATACTTATTCACCCCCCTCTCAATATTTCCAACAATTGGTATCAGAGCTTGGTTCCTTCAATAGAAGTCTAACAACTAGAAGGAGATCATGGAGTATACTAAGAATAGAGTTCCTTTGTTCAATGAAAATAACTATGCAATTTCGAGTGGAAGAATGGAGTTTCATTTGTTGGCACAAGGATACGAAGTATGGGAAATCGTTGACAAAGGCTTCACACTGACCCAGGATGAACAAGGTAAGAAAAATATGGTATATGATGCAAAGGCTAAATATCTTGTTATCAATGGGCTTATCGAATCTGTTTATCTTAAGGTATTGAGTTGCAAAACTGCTAAAGAGGTATGGGGCAAGCTTGAAAATATATGTGCAGGTGACTCAAAGGTGAAAGAAGCAAAGCTTCAAATTTTTCAGGGCAAAATTTGAGCAACTCAAAATGAGGGAAGATGAAGATATTGCTACATACTTTCAACGTGTTGAGGAAACAACAAATACATTAGAAGGTTTGGGAGAACCTGTTGAAACGAAAATTGTTGTCTAAAAGATCCTTAGAACCTTGCCAGCAAGATTTAACCCTAAGGTATCTGTCTTGGAAGATAGATTGAATCTGACCAATCTCAACATAGATGAATTGCATGGAATTCTTACGGCATATGAAATGACGATTGAAGAAGAGGATGGCACATCTCACTTAGAAACAACATTTTCCACATCCAAGAAAAATAGTAAGGACAAGCAAACTCCGAAAGCAAAAACTTGCAATTGTAAGGATGAGGAAAAGGAAGAAAATGAAGAAGAATTCTCAGATAAAGAGTTTTCCTATTTCACGCAGAAAATGGGAACAACTACGAGAAAATTCAAAGGTAAACCTCCATTAATATATTTTGATTGTGGTGAGGTTGGGCATTTTGCAGCCAAATGTCCTCACAAAAATGAGGTTGTTATGAAAGGAAAGAAAAGTCCTAGGACGTTCAACAAGCAAGGAAAGAAGAAATAGTTTAAGAAAAGTTTCTTCTCCAAAGAATATAGCCCCTCATCTAAAGAAAATAGTGATAATGAAGAAGAATTCAACAAAAGAGTATTGTTTATGGCCAAGCACAATAAGCAAGAGGCACCTGATGAAGAAGGAGACGAAGAGGAAGAAATGACTGAGGTTTAATTTCAAAGCGAAATGATCAAGGCTATCAAAGAGCTCAAGTCCGAGAAGAAGCACGTCAACACTATCGAAGATGAATTAAATAGAGAAAGGGAACAAGTCCTAAATCTTAAAATCAAGGTTAAAGAATACAAATGAATTGAGGAATCTTCCAGGAAAGAAATAAGGAAATAGAAGCATTGGAAGCTGAAATTGTTTCTTTACGAAAAGAAGTAAAAAATGGAAAAAAACTCTTCAAAACTATGCCAACACCTAAAAGACTTTGGATGAACTCATCAGCAACCAGTGATCATGCAACGACAAGACTGATCTAAGTTACAAAGGAAAATTCGAACCTTAATTGGATAAACTTAAAGGAACCTTAATTGGATAAACTCTTAATTGCAAACTCAAACTAACCGAACAATACTGAGGCACAAATCAACATCTAAAAGTACCATCTCTACACACATCCTCAATAGCATCAATTTTCAGTGACAACATGCCTTTTTCAAGTCCCACACAGTAAGAAACTTGACAGTCTTTTGATCTAAAGGTTCCACGTAAGTAGTTGTAGCATATACATTATTCTACTGTTTGCTTGATTAGGCTAGTAGTTAGGGTGATATTAAGATTAAGTTTAGGCTAGTAGTTAGGACGATATTAAGATTAAGTTAAGGGTTGCATTCAATAGTGTAGTGTTGTGTTGTGTTTAGGCTAGTATTTAGAACTGTGTCAAGTCAAGGTCTGTCAAGTTACTTCTTGATTAAGGTACTTGTGTAGTTTTCTTGGGGTTGTTGTTAGTGTGTATAGTATTCTCTAAGTATGTCATAGTTGACAGTGATTCTAGTCTTAGATTGATTGTAAATTTGTTGTACAAGTCAAAAACATCATAAGGGCTGGTTGAGGAAATCTCTAGTGCATATAGTCAACTTTGTATATAGTCTTGCATAGAGTCTAGGTCTATATAAAGAGTGGGGAGTCTAGGTCTCTGTTGCTGGAACAAGTCAACTACAATCACAAACAACAAGCACACTTCAGGTACGCTAGGAAAATTTGCATGCAGGTAGAAGAAGCTTCAAGGAAAACATCAAGCGAGCATTCAAGAGCTGAAGTATCAAATCAAAGGAAGCATTGCAGTGGGAAATCCTTTGAAGACATGAAAACCATCTATATATTGAAGAAGTGTCAAGGCCAAGAGTCATCATTGGAAGAGTCATTATTTTAAAAGAGTCAATTTGCCTAGAGTCGAAAAGGCATTATAAAGAGGTAAAGGAGTCTCTGTTGGGATGATGTCATGGTTGGGTTGCAGGTCATAGTGTGATTGGGTGTTCAATCAAAATCATTGTAAATCATATTGTATCGTGGATCATTGTCCCTGGGACGAGAATCCACACTATTGTCTCATTTCAGGCATTATAGGGTGGCAGGGAGGTGTCAGGTAGGTGGATGAAGCCGCATACAAATTGGATCCTGTGAACACTTCAGGGTGGTAGGTTGGTCTAGGGTGTTGGGGCATCCATTTAGTCGATTACTGAACAAACCAGGGCGTTGGGGCGTCCTTCCAGTGGGAGCTGGAGAAGAATGCTTTTCTAGAATTCTAGGAAGTTGTTGCTTTCATTTCAGTTGGGGCTAACGATTAAAGAATTTATCAGAAAAGTGTTCGGTGGTTTTTTACCCGGAGGGGGTTTTCCACCTAAAATTCTTGTGCCTACTGTGTTCGTTTATTTACTATTATTACTACATAAACATTAATAATAATTGAAGATTAACTAATTCTCTGAAAAGATTTAAAAGTGCTAATTGCCAAGGAATACCGATTCAGCCCCCCTCTCAGTGTTTCCAACAAACAATTCATACATACCACCATGGCCATTAGACACATATGTACTTAAATTGTCCTCATAATCACAAATTGTTGTGATTAGGATTTGAAGCGGGAGTAGCTAAAACCTAAATTAGGAGTGTGGTAGTGAACGGTGGAGTGAGATAGGTGTACAAATTAGTATATGGTTGACTTATCATGGGCACGAATTGTGTAAAGGCTTAGTTTAACACATGAATCTAATTATATACTTTTGGTTTTAGTAACAAAGTTAATCGAATTATACAACAAATTTATCAAATATATGGTATTCTACACCCTCGTATCACAAAAAATATTTTTACATAATATGAAACAAAATAGTTCTAGTTTTTTGAAACAAAAAAATCATAACTTTTTATCAAGATAATCTAAAATTACATGTGCACATGCTATGAGACATTCAACCTCTCAATCAAAGATGTGTTATGCAAAAAAACGAGCTCTAAATAAACTAGTGCAACCATTTTTTATCACATTTCTTTCTCTTTTTTAATATGAAGTTAGTGAGGATGTCTTGATCTCCCCCCTCTTCAGTTGTTGTGGTCTTTGGTGTAATATTTCTTGATCTTGACCTAGTCCTATGACTATGTTGCTTCAAGTGCGGCCGAGCATCAATTGCAATAAGAAAGAAAAGTTAAATTCATATCTATAGTTATTATTATTACATAAAAAAGTATTAGAGTATCCTTTACCTGTTTCAATAATGGAGGGAAGAGGAATAATTTTAGATGTGGCCATGTGTTCCTCCTCTTCTCTAGCCACATCATGTACACGCTCTAGTGTAGAAACAAGAAAGATTATAATTAATACCATTTTCATTTAAATTTTTTTAATTGTATTCCATAATACAATTTTTTTATAACACATGAAATACATCCAATACCGAGCTAAACATCAGAATCAAGATCACACACCCCACCATCAATAGGCTCATGTGTTGTATCAGTATGTACATTGCTTGATTTCTTGTTACAATCAAGCATATTAATTTGTCACCAAAAATAATAACCAATAGAGTGTACAAGTAATGATTATAAATACTATTGTTACTTTTATTTGCCCGAGTGTTATGTTTGATGTTGGGAGACTGCGAAGACACCAAGTTTGTCCTTCGCTCAACCATGATTTAATAACCCTACTTGAAAACAAGGTGTACTTTTTCCTTTGTGGGAGTCTCTTTGAATTGTTTCCCTTGCATTTTTTCATTAGAACATGAGTTTTTATTCTTTTGTGCTATTAAATTAAAATTATTAACAATTTATAATTTAGATGCAATTTATTTTTTTATATACTTGTCAAAAGGAGAAGAAAACAAGATCAATAACGAGATGTCCACTATCCGCAACTGGAGCTACTCTGGGTGAATTATCTTCATTCATGTCCTTGGGACTGTTGGCTTGATGGGCCCTGACCTAGATTCAACTTTAAGCAGTCAAGCAAATCCCTACACTACTAGCCCTTTCAACATCAATCTGTAGAGTGCAAACTGAAGTCTCACCAGAAGCAGTATGGGGGGATGCAGGAACCAAGTTTCCACACCTTGAGATAGTGGTGATGTCGACATTATACCCTCACTTCTGTTTTCGTGCAGATCGATAATCCTTTAGGGCTTATCGATGTACTTCTTCCATCTTTCAAAACCTCCGCAAAGGTATCTGATTGCCCTTCACGCAACCCTAGACGATGATTCAGGTACTTACGCGCCTCTATAACTAAGTTACTAACTTGTTTCCCAAATTGTCTTAGGTATTAGCCAACTTTACCATACAATTAAGATTATCCTCACGTAAACATATATTATTACTTATGTTCATGTAACAGATGGAAACATATATTTTCGCGCATCAACTTAACATTATATCTGAAACTCAGCATTTAACATAGCATAATCGTAACATTTATAACAACAATAAAATAACGCTTACATAGATGGAAAGTACACAGTAAGTTCAGAACATGTCTCTTTATTGATGATTCAGATTTTCAATACAGACTCTAACCACCCTGCGCACACAGCTGCAGGGGTCCGTGCACTTAGCTGCAGACTTCTACCCTAGGCCTCTACGCACTCAGTCGTAGAGCCTCTTCCCCCGCTAAGACTCTCACTCTTATATCTCAAAACCTATTACATCAATGAATCATGACTACTGAACTGCCTTAGACTCTCACTCTTATATCTCAAAACCTATTACATCAATGAATCATGACTACTGAACTGCCTTAGACTCTCTAAGACTCTCCCTTTTATACAATCCCATGGTCCGCAGACCAAGGGCAGAAAACCCTTTTTGACTTTAGATATCTTCGCGCTTTGCGACCACAAAATGCGGAGACTTTACATTCTTTATACAAAATTTGGGCCTTTTGTCTAAAAACTTGGGCTTGTAACCCCAAAATTAAACCCCAGGAGACCTGCTCCCAACAGGCCCGCAACACAAACATGGTGACTCGCCCTCGAGTCACTCGGCTAGCGCAAAGATTTTGTTGTGAAGACCTCCTAGCTCGACTTGGATAACTACTACTTCGGCGACGCACTGTGTTGCCGCTTATCTCATCTCTTCGAATAACTACTCTATCGTTGGACCTGCGCTATCAGCCTATAGGTTCTGTTGAGTCTCCTGCAGACTAGCCAACTTGCCTTCAATGGTGGTCGTGATCACATAGGCCTCGTCCAACCAAGGCTTCAAGCGTGACTTTAGCACGACTTCCTTGCGCTGAGCTACGTCTACCTGTTCTCTCAATGCCTTAGCCTCCTACAGCTTCGCTAGTCTTAGCATGATGGCAGAAGTGCGCGTTGTCACTTTAACCTCATCGTAGCGTCATTGTAGTTCTCGTGCTTCTGTCTCCATCCTCTACACATTGGGGTCTTTTTGCAAGCTGGTGAGTACCTCGAGCGACTGCTAAAAAAGGGTCATGCAATCTGTCACTGCACTCGCTACTGCTGCGATCACATCTGTCACGATAGTCGTGCGCTGCTCCCTGAATTCTGATGGAGTCGAAGGTTGGGCCTTCAACTGCAATTCTGAAAATTTTGAGGTTCAGCTCTAGTTGAACCTTTTCTAACTCTATGCATGCGTCACGCACTACCGTAGTGAGTTTTCGAACCCACACATATACTGGCTCAACCTCCGGAATGGCCAACTCTGGGACAGTTTGGTATGCCTCATCCACAACCTTGATTATTCGTTGATTCTTGTCTATCAGGTTTGTCACAAGCTAAACAACGGAGTCTCTTTCCACAACCAACTGATTGTTGTTGACCTTTTTCTCGCTGATCACCCGTAAAGCACGTTGTTCACGGGTTCGAATTTCTGCAATCACACCATCCTGCAGAAGGTGAAGCGCCTCGCTAGGAAGCGTGGCCAAGTTAAGTCCCATGCCCTTGAGGGCACTGGCAGCGGGCCTATCAGCTTCAGTCGTCGTCGTCAATGCTCCATCTGGTAGCACTATGGCTCGGGGATCCCTTGCACGCAGCATCGTCGCAGCTTCTGAGGTGCCAAAGGCCAAACTAGTGGATGTCGCGCTCGTCTGAGTCTGTGACACATGGATCTGCAGCTCACGCAGACCCGTTTGAATAGCCCCCAATGCCTACTGTTGTTGCTGCTCGAATTGTTGCAGCAGTTCCGTGGTGGCATCTCACACTGCATCCCCTATATCATTCAGATCCCCCTCTATTAGGGTGATCAGATCCAAAGACGTCTTGCTAGTCTTGGACTTCTTCTGCTGCCCTACCTTTTCTAGTCCTCTGGTGTGCTTGATACGGAATGGAGTCGTCTCCGGGTGTGCTCCTCCTTGTTCCGTATGTTCATCCTCTTCTTCCTCTATCTTTAGTGAAGGCGACTTCTGACCTCCGTCAGAGCCGCGCTTTCTTCTTCTGCCTGCCCACCCGATTGTTGTGCGGTAGTGGCTCTGCCTTAGCCTTGTCGTCAACCTCCTTTTTCCTTTTCGTAGCCAGCTATTCCATTTTTCAGCTTGGCCTCTTCCTTCTTGCGTTGTGCGGCGGACTTGCTCTATCCCACAACCAAGTCCGAGGTAGTGCGCCACTCTACCGGCCAACAGTCAAGGACCGCATCGATCACGTCATCTATTTCCAAATAGGGAAAGTCATGCCACTTCTGCTCAGGGTCCTTTCATGCCCGTATTGAGACGTGGTGGAAGTCAGCCTTGAATTCCACGTACTCCTGCAATCTGTCAAAATTGGTATGCGACAACCGCAGCTTGCAGTTGATGGCCATGTGCACATTCATCTCCATCAAGATCCAAAATATCTTTCTGTCTTTTATCCTTTGAGGGTCCTTAGTCGCCCACAACGAAGTGTACTTTGCTGCCTCTAGTGGGTTCGACACGACTAGAGGAAATTGACTGTCTTCGGGTAGCTCCCATGCTACCAGCACTATGGACAACAAGAGCCATGCATAGTAGAACGACTTGCTGAGATCATGTGCCTCGCAACAATTCGCGAGGAACTCTCCACAGAGGTAGCGCACCCAATTAAATTGAACTCCCTCCACGCATTGGGCCGCTAAAGCTATGACAAGTGTCGACACTTCATTTGCGTGACACTTCCGCATGATCTTCCCTGCCAATATTTGTGTTACCACTTTAATTTCAGGGTTACAGATGCTCGAAATGACGTAGCCATGCGACTTCTTTACTAATTTGAACTTTTCCTTCATGGCCTCCACAAGGACATGCTCACCAGCCTTTTCGCCAAAGGCCATGGCTAGATTTTCCCTTGTGTACGGCAGCCGCATGATCCTATGGGTTAGCATATCAGTGATGCATATTGGCTCCTCCAGCCACAAACGCCCATCATGTACCAAGCACAACAACTGCTTGATTACCACCATTGTGATGGGCGTGCGGTTGTAATGTAGTACCCATCGCAGGTTGAACAATCCTGCCTTATCCACGCCTCTCAGCCACTTCCACGGTTCCAACGTGGTCACTCCAATATTTTTGTGGAGGACCCAGTACATAAGTTGGTCCGTTGCTAAATGAGGGAATCGATCTATGTCCGCTAAATCCCAGTGTTATAATTTCACAAGGGGGACATGCCCCAAGTGCGGTCCTTCGAACACAATTTGGTTTGGTAAGAGGGGTGTGTGTAGGGTGACCTTACTCTCATCAATGTCTTTGGGCACCATGGTCTTGCCCCTGCGCGGAGGAACATACTCAGGCAACTTAGTGATGGGATCAAACCCCTTAATTTCAACATCCTCTGTTTCCGCCCCAACATCCTCATCATCCATTGGTATATCCTCAATCTCTTCTTCTTCCAGCTCTAGGTTAATCGTCTTGCACTTTTCCTGTTCGGTGGTCTTATCCTTCTGTGGGTGTTTTCTGGGAGACGCACGCACCGGTTGCGGTGTCGCAGCCTGCTTTCCCTTCTTGTTCTTGGGACCCTCCTTGGTCAAGGTAGGCCTTGGTCTAGGCGATCGTGGAGACTTTGGTACTTCAACTGGGATCTCTACAGGCGTAACCTCTGAGGCAACTCCTTCTGTTGCCATAGCGACCTCCAAAACAACTACCTCGGTTGTCATTGCTTCAACGTCCATGGTTGTTGCTCTTAGAATAATGTCACAGATGATTTTGTGGACAATTTTCGGAAATCGATCGAACACTGGGCAATCAAGTAGCTCTTTGAAAAATGCATGTTTCATGCACAACACACAACACAACTGAGAGGAATTCAGATTGTCCACAGTGTTCATCTTTACATTGGTCGACGTTTCAAGTCTAGACCAAGACTCATCATCAGGACTGATTTACGGAGAAAAGAAAAGAAAACATGTTTGTGATAAATATGCAATAGGTTAGCTGTAAAGACTGTTTGGCCGATCAAATCACTGTTTAATATTATTATTTACCATTATTTTAGTTAATTTATGAATTAATATCATATTATGTTTGCTGAATATATTACTATTACCTTGTCCTTATTATTA
>APFE031147048.1:2133-22787 GCA_000404065.3 Pinus taeda | reverse complement strand
ATTTCGACAAAATCCCTTGTTTCACACATCGGGATAAGTTTCACTCAAAAGATGTTTCAGAGAAATCAAAGATGAATTTTGGAAAACGGAGAGAGGTTTTTTCCAAAACATGCCAAATAAGAAAAACCTCCCTCACTTTCTACACAGGTATCATGGTTTCAGAGAAATGTCAAAACTACCGTTGCCTCAGGAGAATTGAATGCACCTCTAACGTGACTTTGGGAAAATCAAGATTTCGCCTAGCATGGTTGGACAAATGACCTTCTTGATGATTCCAATCATAACTAGACACAAAGAGCTTTCAAATGAGCTATCATGAGCTCAATTTGGAGTTGCGGAAGGCATTCAAATGTTGATTGCACCAGCACTCTGCCTTGAGGCAGCCTCATTTGGCAGTTTTGACTAGTCTTGGGAGATTTGATTTTTGACAAGGAAAATGAACTCCAAATTGAACAATTCTAGTTGGGTTGGAAAGTAGACTCAAAGGCCTTTCTAACGCACTATCCTACACGCAATTTCAACATCGGGAAGGCCTCCAAACGCCTCTTGCAAAATGCACTATGTAGCTAGGGGTGCGCTAGGCATAGAATTGGTGCGCTACGCACTGGGCAGTGCGCTACGCATTGGGCCTCACTGGCCAGTGTAAAATAACTCAGGCGCTACGCACAGGGAGGTACACTACACATACAACTGGTGCACTACGCATCCATCCCAGCACTGTGTTTTGTGCCTAAAACTCATCAAATCACCCCGACAACTGAAAGTAGGTGTCTCCTTTGACTCAAGCATCAAGTTGAATGGTGTTTAATGTGTGTTTGAAAGAAATGCAAGTGATGTTGGGTTTAAGAAAATAAATCAAACCCTAGGCCCTTTTTGAGACTTTGTATAGGGTATTAAAAACATTGTAAACATTGTAGACAGCAGCACTTCATACCACAGCATCTTTGCGATTGTTTATGCCCAAATATAGCAAACAAAATACTCATTATGGCAGAATGTTTATGATGCTTCAATTGCTTTTTTTTAGGATACATTGAAATTGAGATTTATTCACACCTACAGCATATACATTGTAGCCCTCCTATTGCACCTATTTTGTTCTCAAAACAATGTCAGATTCAAAGTCATCCTATGAGCAAGAAAATGAAAGTGATTCCACCACGGAGGGAAATGTGCCACAAAGACCTCGTAAAGGTGGCATAAGTGGTAAACATCTCAGAGAAGAACCCACTTCTTTGGTACAATTACAAGCTTGCCCACTTGCTATGGATTTCTTTCGCCACCAATCATGCTATCATTTTTGTGAGCTAATTTCACAGTTTCAGCATCATCGTGAATTAGCTCGCTTGTTTGTTCTCCATTTACATGATGGCCATGTGAACCTTGCTGGAGTTAATTTCATTTTGTCACCAGAAACCATTGCAAAGGCCACGGGAATTCTGAATATCGGGGAGAAATGGAATAAACGTCAGCAGCTTGACATTCCCGAGACCGAGCATGTTGATGCTCCCGTAGATGTGACATATCAGAAAGGCCACAGGGCCTTATTTGCAGTCGCACGATGAGTACTATCTCCACTCGGGGTGGAAGGGGTCTCGTTGACACCATCAGCAGAGCGAGTATTATCTCCACATCATGTGGAAGGGGTCTCGCTTCCATCTACAACACAGGTACAGAGTCAAGACAGGGGAAAGACACCCATGGTTGACGAGGGTCCTTCAGGAGGCCAGGACACGCATATCATTGATGTTGATGCTAGCTCTCCTAGTTCCAAACTAAAGGAGATTATTCGAGAGCAAAGGGCTGAGAATGAGTTACTACAAAATAAATTGCAGATGGCTAAATGGGTGATCAACTATTTGGAGCAGTGCAAAAAACAGTTGGAAGATGAGCATGAACTTTATGAGCTGCGGAAGATCCGCGAAGACCGGGAATTGGCCCGAAGGAGACCCGGTGATTTGACACCTATTTATAGGGAATCAATGTTCACCTGGGTCAACACTCATCTCGACACGTTGTTGGCGAAGGCAAAAAGGGACAAGGACATGCTTCGTCACATGAAGACTCACTATTGGGCTCGCATGCATGTTTGCAAAGCGAGAATCAAGGTCCTCAAAAGGCGTTTGAGAAAAGTACAAAAAAGACACAAAAGGCCTGATCCGCTTCGATTTTTGGCTGAGGCTTCACTAGTTGAGCATGATACATGATGGAGGGTCTTCACTCCAAATTTGGGCACATTTGGAGAAAATTTTGTCATTTCAAAAATTTTGGCTTAAGAAACAGGTTTTTGGATTCTATGCGTAGCGCGCAGCGCGCTACCCTGAATATTGGGAGGTCCAATTGACAAATGGCTTGTAGTTTCGGATTTGTCATGCAGAAATACACTTGTACAGCCACTTCCAAGTCATTTCATCAAGTTATGGATGGTCAAAATGTCCAAAAACATCATAAAAACCACCTTGCTGCCACCTTTTCCAACTACAGGAAGTACCTTTGGGAGAATTCCATTTTGAGGGAGCAAATGAGCTCCAAAGTGGAAGAATTAACTTGGGTTGGAAAGTAGAGATCTAGGGCTTTCTAACAAGCTATCATGAGCCCAATTTGGATGTCGGGAAGGGCTCCAAAAATAGGCTCAAAGGGGCGCTACGCATAGGGATCAGGGGCGCTATGCATACAATTTTTGGCCCAGATTTTCACCTTCAGCTCAGGAATTCGCCTAGTTTCCACCAGTTTCACTCTTTGATGTAATGTTTCACCCAATATGATGTAATTTGATGTATGTAAGGTAAAGTGGCACTTATCTACCTTCTTCTAGATGATTCATTCACAAATTAGCATCAAATCAATGTAATGAATCAGTTTCCTTGTTTTTAGAGGCAGGTTGTTTGGTCAGCTAGATTCTTGCTCCATGTTTAGAATTTGTTCAAACTGCTCCTAGAAGGGGGAGCTCGACCCCTAAAGGTTAGGGAATGAGGATAGATTGGTCTATATATGTAATTTTTCATTCAGTAGCAGAGGTTGGACTCTTGGGAATAGCTTGACACTCTATTGTACACATCTTATCTACATTTTTGGTAAAGGAAAGACCAGGGTTTTGCAGCACTATTTGGGATTCATGTGGCTTTATGTGTTGATGGTGTGTTTCTCTCAGTACTTGTAAGCTATGTATGTGTACCATTTTCCTTATTTAATCTTCTGTAATTAAACAAATGAAGTGTTAAGGTAGAATCCATGAACTCGCTATGCTCTTCCTTTAAATTTGTTTAAATTTCTATGTTTTCTTTAGTTTAAGGAGAATCCTTGAGACTTCCTTGCTCTCCTTATCTCCTCACCAGTCTGATATACCCATCTCACTTGCTTTAAGGCATCAAAACAATCGCCTATCTTGCCCCAAATAGACCTCTACAAAAACTGTGCCTCATCCCCACACCCAAAATTGCCTTTCCCTTGATTTCAACAAAATCATAAAAAATCAATCCTAAAATATTTGTACTTAATACCTAGCCTAAAATTAGTCATCAATTCGTTCATATCAAGCCTTTTCGATTACCTTTTGCCGAGTTTGACCTAGAGAGAGCCCTCTCCTGTCCTCGTAGGGCTAGCTACGAGGCTGAGCGTGGTTTGATGTGGCCTTGAGTCTTGCCTTATTTCAGCCTAAGGCGGATTTGAGCGCTAACATAGTGGCGACTCCACTGGGGAAGAACTGGTTTGCTTGTTAGTGTTATTTGATTTATAGCTACAGAAGGAGTCTGAAGTTATGCCAGGTAGCCTTCGAACTTCACATTGCTCTGCGAGTGCATAGTAGATAAACGCTGCTTCAGTCGATCTCCGGTGTAGCTTGTAATTGTAACACTTAACTTATAAATTGCCCCAGTACATGTATCAAGCTTAGATCTGATGGTTGATGGTGAACAATGGTCAGACATCATAAGGCTGAAATCATTCACCTGGCGACTCCATTCACTGAATAATCCAGAAATCGATGCTTCATGGTGACTTCACTGTAGGGAGATTAGTAGCCGTGAGATTTTCAAGATGGACTGAATCATAAGAAGATACGCTCCCATGAGCCGAGATCACATTCCAGGTTTTCCGAATAAGATGCCCAAGGTAGATTGGTCAAGGAATCTGCCTACGTTTAACAATGATGGTAAGAAAGATGCTGCTTTACATCTGGTTAGATTTCATATGCATATTGCAATTAAAGTGATTTTCTGAAGATTGCCTTGATGAAGCTATCCTGGTCATCTCGAAGGTGAAGCCATCGTGGTATGAAATTTGTCGCTGTATTTACTGGTTTAAAGATTTCATGCTTTGTTCATTGAAAGATATCAAGTATTTACCATCATAAAATTGTGCTGACTGTGCAAAATGCTTCTACTTTTATGAAAGCCTTGAGAAATATTATGAAGATGATAATTTCATGGATGATGAGATCATGGAAGCCCTATATGAAAATCCATTTCAGCAGCATAAAGACGATCATGAAAATTTGCAGCAGGATCAAAGTTTTAGTGCGGTGGAAGATGAAGGAATTTTACATCTTGACAGTGAACAACAATTATATGAAATGGATCAGTAGTATGAGGAAAGTTTGTATACTCCTTCACTTGAAATCAATGAAGACAATCATTGTTTGAGCAAAAGAAAACAAAAGGTATTGTCTCCTTTGTCTGAAGATGAGATAGATCAGCTATTGAAAGGTCATGTTCCAACTCAAGTTAACGCAGATCTGCCCTGTGCACATGTTCAAGAAGGTGATGGTGGAACTTCTTCCTTTTCTAAAATGGATGACAGTCCTGTAAGCAGCTTTATAGATCAACAGGTTGAAGATGTCTATATGGCTGAAAATGATGAAAGAGAAGAGATTGTTTCAGATTTGCCTACAAAAGAAGACAACATGCAAGAATATCTTGTGTTGAAACCCATCAAGGAGGACTTTGCTGTTGAGCTCATCTGGAATGTAGAAGACAGAGGTATGGATTCAAATGTTCTCAGTCATGCTGCCAGTCTGTCATCAGAACAGGGTCTTCATGAGGTGGTCATTCATTTAGCTCATGAACAACAAGGTGAGATCTTTGCTCAAGCAAGTGAGAAAGTTTCTTTGAATGAATTTGTGGTAGACAACATAAAAGATAATATTGTGCTTCAAGGATCATCTGAAGTTTCTTCTCTTATGATTGATGAATGTAATAAGGAGCATGAAAACTTGGCCGTCATATCATATACAAATGACCTACAGCACATTCACACCACAGAAAATCAAAACATTCAGGATTTCCATTCAGATTCCTCTTCATATGTTTCATGTGCTGAAATTTTTTTCCAAGAAGAGATCTGCTTATCCATTTGTTCAGAGTTTTTTGAAGCCCATGAGCATACTTTTACTGAAGCACATGATGAAGGCAGATCAGAATTTGAAGCAAAGGACACCTTGTTCTTTCAGCAGGAGGTGGCAATGGAAAATCTTCATGTTTTTCAAGATTCTCTAGCAAGTTTGTTGCAGCCAGCAGTGAAAGTGATTATTGCAGTGTTCAGTGATGAAGGAGATCATGGTCAGCTATGTTTTTGGATGCCTAGTTATCAGTTTGTATTGCTGACCAGAAGATCTGATAGGAAGAATCAGTCAAGAAGCCATCTTCTTGATTGATTGCATTGGCATTTTGATATAGTTTGAGGATATATTGTTTTGTAAAGAAACACAGGTGGCCAGGTGCTGCCACCAAGCTTTGAGTTTTAAGTTTCAGGTCTTAGTATTTGTTTTAGTATAGTTTGTCGAGTCAGTTTTTCCGTCATTCAGATTTACAATTAAGTCGGTTTGAGTCCATGTTTCAGTCAATAAATGAGTCGGAAGTCTCGTCTTGTCTGTTGAAATAATGACTCCATTGCCCAATGGATGGAGGCACTGTCTGCTCTCCCAAAGCTCTGCGGTTCTTGGCACCTCCAAGGAGCTACCATCCCCATTGGAGCCAATGTTAGTGTCAGTGTTTCCAGCCTTCCTCCAGTGATCAAATATGCTCTTACAAAGTGGTCTCAGAGTGTCAAGGTCAAATTTTGTCATTTCAGTGAGTCTTCAAGTAAAATTTGGTCACTAGGCATTAGGTGTAGCGTTTGTTTTCACTCTTTTCAAAATTGTCCAAATGTCAGTCCATGTCACTATTCAGATGAGTGTACCATTATTCATAAGATTTTCATCATCATGTCAAGTTCCATTGGGTCATTTCACACCTTGTTCATGCTTCAGTTGCGCCTAGGTAAGGTCATTTCCCTCTCCTAGGATTTTGAAGGCAATTTCTCTTCGACGGTCAAATCATTAGAAAAAATTGTATCCAGATGTTCATACACCTTCCCCTATCCTTGATATACCTTATCAAACACTTCCCATCACTGAGATCCCCCAAATTCCTCATTTTTGCACAAACCCTAGTTTCTTGCCACAACTTGGCAATTTTCTAGGTTGGGCCTGTGTTTTGCACTTTTGGACCTCTTCGCCTCACTTGATCTCTGAGATTCAACTTTTCCCTGCTTCCTAACATCCCTCCCTACTTCCCAAAATTTCCCCAAGAATTTAGAAGCCCCTTATCCACTTCATTTCGCTTCATTTCGACAAAATCCCTTGTTTGACACATCGGGATAAGTTTCACTCAAAAGATGTTTCAGAGCCATGAAATATGAATTTTGGATCACAGAGAGAATTTTTTCTCCAAAACATGCCGAATAAGAAAAACCTCCCTCACTTTCTACACAGGTATCATGGTTTTAGAGAACTGTCAAAAATACCGTTGCCTCAGGAGAATTGAATGCACCTCTGAAGTGACTTTGGGAAAATAAAGATTTCTCCTAGCCTGGTTGGCCAAATTACTTGTTTGATAAGTCAAATGATAACTGGACACAAAGATCTTTCCAATGAGCTATCATGAGCTCCATTTGGAGTTGAGGAAGGCATTCCAAAGTTGACTGCAACAGCACTCTCCCTTGAGGCAGCCTCATTTGGCACAATTTGCCTAGTCATTTGGCACAATTCCAGTTGGGTTGGAAAGTAGACTCAAATACCTTTCCAACGCGCTATCCTACGCCCAATGTCAACATCAGGAAGGCCTCCAAAAGCCTCTTGCAAAATGCACTATGTAGCTAGGGGTGCGCTACGCATAGAATTGCTGCACTACGCACTGGGCAGTGCGCTATGCATTGGGCCTCACTGGCCAGTGTAAAATAACACAGGAGCTACGCACAGGGAGGTGCGCTACGCATACAACTGGCGCACTACGCATCCATTCTGACACTGTGTTTTGTGCCTAAAACTCATCAAATCACCCCGGCAACTGCAAGTAGGTGTCTCCTTTGACTCAAGCATCAAGTTGAATGGTGTTTAATGTGTGTTTGAAAGAAATGCAAGTGATGTTGGGTTTAAGAAAATAAATCAAACCCTAGGCCCTTTTTGAGACTTTGTATAGGGTATTAAAAACATTGTAAACATTGTAGACAGCAGCACTTCATACCACAGCATCTTTGTGATTGGCTATGCCCAAATATAGCAAACAAAATACTCATTATGGCAGAATGTTTATGATGCTTCAACTGTTTTTTTTTAGGATACATTGAAATAGAGATTTCTTCACACCTACATCATACACATTGCAGCCCTCCTATTGCACCTATTTTGTTCTCAAAACCATGTCAGATTCAAAGTCATCCTATGAGCAAGAAAATGAAAGTGATTTCACCACGGAGGGAAATGTGCCCAAAGACATCGTAAAGGTGGCAAAGGTGGTAAACATCTTAGAGAAGAACCCACTTCTTTGGTACAATTACAAGCTTTCCCACTTTCCATGGATTGCTTTCGCCACCAATCATGCTATCATTTTTGTGAGCTAATTTCACAATTTCAGCATCATCGTGAATTAGCTCACTTGTTTGTTCTCCATTTACATGATGGCCATGTGAACCTTGCTGGAGTGGATTTCATTTTGTCACCAGAAACCATTTCTGAGGCCAGGGGAATTTCGAATATCGGGGAGCAATGGAATAAACATCAGCAGCTTGACATTCCTGAGACCGAGCATGTTGATGCTCCCGTAGATGTGACATATCAAAAAGGCCACAGGGCCTTATTTGTAGCCGCACGACGAGTACTATCTCTACCCGGGGTGGAAGGGGTCTCGTTGACACCATCAACAGAGTGAGTATTATCTCCACATCATGTGGAAGGGGTCTCGCTTCCATCTACAGCACAGGTAAAGAGTCAGGACAGGGGAAAGAGACCCATGGTTGACGAGGGTCCTTCAGGAGGCCAAGACATGGATATCATTGATCTTGATGCTAGCTCTCCTAGTTTCGAGCTAAAGGAGATTATCCGAGAGAAAAGGGTTGAGAATGAGTCACTGCAAAATAAATTGTAGATGGCTAAATGGGTGATCAAATATTTGGAGCAGTGCAACAAACAGTTGGAAGATGAGCATGAACTTTATGAGCTGCGGAAGATCCGCGAAGACCATGAATTGGCCCAAAGGAGACCCGGTGATTTGACACCTATTGATAGGGACTCAATGCTCATCCGGGTCAACACTCATCTGGAGAATTTTTTGGCGAAGGCAAATAGGGACAAGGACATGCTTCGTCACATGAAGACTCACTATTGGGCTCGCATGCATGTTTGCAAAGCGAGAATCAAGGTCCTCAAAAGGCGTTTGAGCAAAGTACAAAAACGACACAAAAGGCCTGATCCACTTCTAGTTTTGGTCGAGGCTTCACTAGTTGAGCATGATACATGATGGACGGTCTTCACTCCAAATTTGGGCACATTTGGAGAAAATTTTGTCATTTCAAAAATTTTGGCTTAAGAAACAGGTTTTTGGATTCTACGCGTAGCGCGCAGTGCGCTACCCTGAAGATTGGGAGGTCCAATTGACAAATGGCTTGTAGTTTTGGATTTTTCATGAATAAATACACTTTTACAGCCACTACCGAGTCATTTCATCACGTTCTGGATGGTCAAAATGTCCAAAAACATCATAAAAACCACCTTGCTGCCACCTTTTCCAACTGCAGGAAGTACCTTTGGGAGAATTCAATTTGGAGGGGGAAAATGAGCTCCAAATTGGAAAATTCCACTTGGGTTGGAAAGTAGACATCTAGGGATTTCCAACGAGCTATCATGAGTGTAATTTGGATATCGGGAAGTGCTCTAAAAATAGGCTCAAAGGGGCGCTACGCATAGGGATCAGGGGCGCTACGCATACAGGTTTTGGCCCAGATTTTCACCTTCAGCTCAGGAATTCGCGTACTTTCCACCAGTTTCACTCTTTGATGTAATTTTGCACCCAATATGATGTAATTTGATGTATGTAAGGTAACATGGCACTTATCTACCTTCTTCTAGATGATTCATTCACAAATTAGCATCAAATCAATGTAATGAATCAGTTTCCTTGTTTTTAGAGGCAGGTTGTTTGGTCAGCTAGATTCTTGCTCCATGTTTAGAATTTGTTCAAACTGCTCCTAGAAGGGGGAGCTCGACCCCTAGAGGTTAGGGAATGAGGATAGCTTGGTCTATATATGTAAGCTTTCATTCATTAGCAGAGGTTGGACTCTTGGGAATAGCTTGACACTCTATTGTACACATCTTATCTGCATTTTTGGCAAAGGAAAGACCAGGGTTTTGCAACACTATTTGGGATTCATGTGGCTTGATCTGTTGATGGTGTGTTTCTCTCAGTACTTGTAAGATGTGTATGTGTACCATTTTCCTTATTTAATCTTCTGTAATTAAACAAATGAAGTGTTAAGGTAGAATCCATGAACTCGCTATGCTATTCCTTTAAATTTGTTTAAATTTCTATGTTTTCCTCAATTTAAGGAGAATCCTTGAGACTTCCTTGCTCTCCTTAGCTCCTCACCAGTCTGATCTACCCATCTCACTTGCTTTAAGGTATCAAAACAATCGCCTATCTTGCCCCAAATAGACGTCTGCAAAAACTGTGCCTCATCCCCGCACCCAAAATTGCCTTTCCCTTGATTTCAACAAAATCATAAAAAATCAATCCTAAACTCTTTGTACTCAATACCTAGCCTAAAGTTAGTCATCAATTCGGTCATCTCGAGCCTTTTTGATTACCTTTTGCCGAGTTTGATCTGGAGAGAGCCCTCTCCTGTCCTCGTAGGGCTAGCTATGAGGCTGAGCGTGGTTTGATGTGGCCTTAAGTCTTGCCTTATTTCAGCCTATGGCTGATTTGAGCGCTAACACCTACGACCATAATTTCTTTGACAATATATGGCCCTAACCAATGCATCTGGAATTTACCAGGAAATTTAGTGCATTTAATTCATATAACAGGATAGATCGTTTACCTTGAATATGCAAAGCTTGATATGGCGATCATGCCATGCTTTTTCGCATTCCTTCTATACTTGTTGATGGAATCCTCCCAAAAATTAGTCATCTTGAAGCTCCATGAGTTGTGTGAGTTTTTCTTCCAAGGCCTAACGATCTGCCATATCCGTCAAATTTTCTATGTGTGGACTTGGCACAACATATTCCATCGACATCATGGCTTAAACCCCATAGACCAATCTGAATGGCATTTGTCTGGTCAACTTCTTACAAGTGGTCCTATAAGCCCATAGCACTGCAGGTATGCATAAATCCTAGTCATTCCACTACACGTTGTAGATCTTCATCAGCACGGTCTCCAAAATCTTGTTAAAGGCTTCAATAGTTTCATTTTCCTGCGAGTCATACCATGTACTCTTCTGATGGTAGACTTGAAACTCCTCAATCAACACATTGATTGTTTCATTTAGAAATTGTGTACCCCTGTCACTCATCAACACTTTCGAGCATCCAAACCTTGTTAAGACATATTCGAGCAAAAATTTTGCAGTTGTAGCCCCTATACAATCCTTAACTGGTTGTGCTTCCACCCATCTATTTAAATATTCCATCGTAGTGATAATATAACGTGAACTCATTTTCTTTCCAGGGGGTTGAATTGGCCCCACAAAATAAATTGCCCACTTTTCAAAGGGCTACAACGATACCTAAGGGTGTAGTGTTAGCTCATCTCTTTGCAATGATCTGTCAATTCTTTGATGGGCATCGCATGCCTTACAGTACACCTTGGAATCTTTATGTAATGTTGGCCACCATAGACCTACACACAAAATATTTTGCACAATTTCCTTACCTGCATAATGGCCTCCTATAGCTCCCCCATGAGCTTCAGCGAGAATGTTGTCTCGCTCAAAGTCCATCACATATCTTCCTAATATTTCATCTGCACCCATTTTATACAAATGTCCTGCAATAACTAAAAAAATCGACCGTGCACACTACTAATTCCTTCTTCTGCGGAATTTATATCCTTCTGGTGCCATCCCCATAGTCAATAAGAGAATTTATCTCCAAAATGGTCGTCCGCTACATTCACGGAAAAGAGTTGCCCATCTGACCACCATTCCTCTAGATTACTAGGTTCCTCTCCTCTTTCAATCTGCGACAGATGGTCAGGTCTTGCATTTAACCTTCCTACCTTAACAATGACTTCAAATTCATACTCCTAAAATAATAACATCCATTTGTAAATTTTACCCCCCAACACAGGCTTGTTGACTCGGTATTTTAAGGCTAAATGATTTGTATACATCTTGAAATGTCCTCCTAACAGACAATGTCAGAATTTTTGCAATGTGTGTACCATGGCCAGCCCTTCATGCTGAGGCATTGAATAATTTTTCTCGACCTTTGATAAATTCTTACTTGCGAAGGCTATAGGATGGTCCAGTTCTCCTTCACCGGCCTATGTTAGTATTGCACCTAGTGCAATGCAAGAAGCATCCACATGTACATGAAACTCCTTTTTCCAATTAGGGAAGACCAAGATCAGCATAATGACCATCTTTTCTTTCATGATATCTAAGTTGTGCTAAAATTCTTCGTCCCAATAGAATGTTGTGTCCTTCTTTAGTAGTTTCTCCATGAGTGCAGTAATTTGAGCATAAGCTTTGATAAATTTTCTATAGTATCATGTATGTCCCAGCATTGCATGTAGGTGATTAACATTCCTAGGGGACTCCAAGTTCCCAATTACCACAATCTTTGCAGGTTCCACCATCAATCCTCATTTGCACACAACATGACCCAGCAAAATCCCAAAAGGAACAAAAAACATGCATTTTTCAAATTCAGCACGATCTGGTATCTGCAACATGTATCAAACATCAAAAAAAGACTTGCTACATGGCGCTTCACTAATCCAAACACCATCCAGCCATCAAAATATACCTCTAAAAACTTATGAATGAACTCCTTGAACACTGCTATGACTACACTAGAAAATATCGCAAGCGAATTCTTTAGTCCAAATGACATCACAGTGCACTAGAAATAGCCCCACTTGGTTGTGACGGTCATTTTGCTTCTATCTTCTGGAGCAGTGTTGATTTGATGATACCCTAAAAACCCATCAGTAAAGGAATAGGCATCCTTCCTTCCAACATTGTCTAGCACTTCTTCTGCGAATGGCGTCAAAAATGGATCATAGTCACATAAATTTTTAAGCTTCCGCAGATCTACGCATTTCCTTATTTTTCCCTTCTGTTTCTTTTCTTGAACCACCATCAAGCTCGCCTAATCGGATTCTTCAATAGGTTCTATGATGCCTGCCTCCAGCATCGTATCTAGCTCCTCGTAAACCTATTCCTTATACTTAGGATTATGGCGGTAAGGACTCTGTTTAATAGGCTTCACGTTTGGCTTCAGTGTGATCTTCATAACACCCAAATCACCGATTATGCCCTTTAGATCTGAAAACTTAGTTGGAAAGAGATCTTGGTATTCATGGAGTAATTCAACAACTTTATCTACTATAGCGTCGTCACAGTACTCTCAAATTTTCGCGAACTTTAGTTCTTCCTTAGTGAAAATGTTTACTTGCTTTGTTTTCAGAGGTGCGGAGATGTATAGGTTTTCTATTTGTGGTCCTTCAACTTCACGATGCCCTTCTGCCTCTAGAATATTGACATTCCTTGGGTCTTCTTCTCCCTCTTCAGCTATCACATTATAGCATTCTAATGCATAGTGCAGCTAGGTCCTCTGATCTAGTTGGGTCCATTCCATAGGTCCCTTCATCGTTCTAAAGATAACCGCCTTAATCTCTTGCAGTGCTTCATTGATGCTTGCAAATCCATCTTCAAAGTTGAAAGTTAATAAGAATCCTTCCTTCAATACATCCCACTTCGTAGTGCCATTGTATCCAGATACCAATTGCTAGGAATTGTGTCCAAAGTATGACAAAATATGTGTACCCATTCTGGCTGCAGTTTTGTTACCCATGATTTAGTCCACTTCGCTAGATGATAGCATAGGTCATCCCTTCCATTATAATTCTCAATCATTCTGGTGTTAGCACGCCTAAATTGTAGCTTCATCATTCTTGTGTAGTCTCACCATCTAGAAAAAACTATCCTTATGCATACCCCACCATCGTGAAGGAGTAGCGCATAGTGCCATCTCTAATGCTTGGAAGCGGTGGTCCTCAGGTACCTCACTCTCAAATTCCTCCAAAAACGGATCTATGTCAGTTAAACCATCATAATAAAGTAATTTTCTTACCTCTGACGAAACACAATGCAATGACTTTATCATCATATTGGTTCATAATGTAGGAACTCCATGTAACCGATTCTCCCAATGCTCTAACTCTTTGTCTGAATCAAAAGTACAGTAACTCTCCTGGTCCCATGCGATGCACCCATCTACCATTGGATTGATCTAGTCCTGGTCTCACACTGTTATTTTTTAAATTTGATCGAGTTCATTGTCACTTTATTCGTAATTACAGACTGGTTCAGTATAGCGAGCCCCTTCTGTAGGGTCCAAAGGCACTATAACCCTAAGTGACTTTCTTTCAAATGACATCGTTCTTTTCTTCAAATTGATGATCCCATTCATATCAATAACCCAATCAATTCCCAGGAGTGTGAGGTAAGGATTACTGTCATCGACGATTTCTATAACTTCAAAGTCATCCACCACGCACGCACCTTTGATATCCACTGTTACCCCATATAATCATCCCATGGGGATGATTTTCTATTGGTTCACCATGCTGAGCTAAATTAGAGACCACTGCAACACAGGTCTCCCCATCCTTTCTCATGTTTGTTTTGGTAAAAAGTTCACATTGGACCCAAGATCCAAAATGACCTGCTCCATATCATAATCAGCTATTTGCATTGTTAGCCTCATCTCTCACCTTGTTTGTGCCTTATGCTTTCCAATCTTTCTGACAGCGTGGTGTTCACTAGGGGCCTTTTTCTTGCTGGCACATTTATCTATTAGTTCCTTCAGTCCTTCCAAAGCCTTGCTATGACATAGTAGTTTCATGCAGATCTCCAAAAATGTAATGAGTACAGAAGGATCAACATTTATAGGGACACTAAGTTCTCGTATCTTGCCTTGGCTTTCTGAGGTGGAGGACTCCATGAAGCTCTTCTTAGCTTCCAAAAAACTTTCCTTAGCACAGTCTAGGTCAAAGCCAGCTTCTTTCTTTGGCACTTTACCCACCCTTCTTCTTTAGGTTGTTTACCTTTATCAGTGCCAGTCATCATTCCAATTCTTAGCACAATATTAACGCTTTGATATTCTTTACGGGGCTCAACCCCCATCATTTGTAAATTTTGCATCAGCTGATGAGGCTATCGTTTCTTCTCTTGCATTTTGTTTATTAGCATTGGGAATTCTTCTATAGTATGGTCAAACCTTCTATAGTATTGACATGACAGGTGTGTAGGATTCTGAAAGTCTCGGGCATAGTGTCGCACTATCTACAGTTGTAGCAGATAATATGACCGTGACCTCTATCAGGTCCTCCTCCTCCTCACACCTGACCTCACCCCTGATAACCTTTGTGCGCTTTTCTGGTGCCTTGATCTAGAGGCTAAGTTTCTCCTTGCATATGCTATGTAGGGGTTCTCTCCATCATCAGCTCATAACTTCAACAGTGGTGCTCATGTAGAAATTATAGAAAAATTGTTGGGGTGTCTAAACAAAACTCTAAAGTAAATGGCAGACCCCATACTCGGCCTTGCTGTGGCTTTTGGTTTTAGGGGAGTCAGCCCCCCTCCTGTGATATAATTCACATACATGGGACAATGATCCTTATCATGCCCGTGGATCTTTCACTTCAAACACCAAACTTCCACGTGTATTTCAAGCTTAATTTCCTTCTCTTTCTTTAAACTTTGTATTTATAAGAGTAAGCTTTCTACTGTGAGTGGATCTACTGTACTCCTAGGTTCGTATTCTGAATAGGTGATGCATGCAACCTCATCGTGATCTCCAAGGCTTCTTCTTATGTTTCTATATTCTGTTGTGATAGAGAAATTATCATGTGGGGTAAAAGCGATGCTATAAACTATTTCTGATGATGGCTATCTGTTATCTGCATGTTAGCCTCTCTGATCTAAAACTTCAACCTCTAATCAATTCCCAAGGTGTCTCCTCGACCCTCATCATGACCTCCTCAAATCCAATTACTGAATGTGAGTTAGATTTAGGTTTACTAAAATCTTTGTTGAAAGCAATCTTAGTCTCTGCTACCATTGCAAGAGGATTATCAGAGCAATACTTAATGTACTAGGTTAGCACACAATCCTACAAAGTGGTAACCAACTATGCTTTCTTTATATTGTCATCAGTGATATGTTGAGTTGTCCATACAACATTCGCAACAAACCAGAACTACTCGGGATCTTCACTTCCTATGCCCTTGAATATCGGAATCTTCATTGCATTCTCCATGTTGAAAGGTGGAGGTGGAGGTGGAGGTGTGGGCTAAGGTGTATGCAGTGGAGTGGGTGGATGGTTTGTTCTAGGAATCCCCTAAGTTATTAGACAAATAGCGTTGCGCAACATAGTCTGCCCCACCCCTTCGTCATAACTTGAAGGAGGTCCAATCAAGGGACTATACTCTCATCCTGATCCTTCATAATTTCTAAAGAATCTTCCACTTCGTGTAGCTGCGAACATGAATGTAATGGTATCACTCATTTTTCACATAACAACATTTTAATCCAAGTATTAAATGATCTTAAATACCTCCTCACGATCCCTTGAAGAATCTTCGCTCCACTTCGTTATAGTCGACTGAGGTATCAACTGCAAATTCTGTAATAAACCTCCTAGAATTCGATCGAGACAATGATCGACAACCCGCGTGATGTTGTTTTCAGAAGCTTCTAATCATTGCACTAATTCCAGAGTCCACACTACAGGACTATCAATATTCCACCTTCCTTTACTGTATATCAACTTGGCTAACCACTCGTACAGTCCAATTGCAAAGGTTCAAAAGAAGATTTCATGTAACTCTATATAAAGATATATTTCCAACCAATATTCCTTTCACATGTGCAAATTCTTATCGTGAACTCGTGAATCTTCTGATCCAACTACTTTTCAATTTATTTCTTGGTCGGGTTCCAATGATGTGACAACACACATATCTTTCAAGTAGATCCCTATCCTAGTAACAGAACCATTTGTTGGCTTAGGGGGTCCTGACCCAGGTTTAGAGTTAGTTGTACCAACTAAAAAAACCCTACGCTAGCCCTTTTGGCAACAACCCATATAGCGCAAGCTGCAGACTCACCTGAAGCTGTATGGGGGGATACAAGAACAATGTTTTTGCATTTAGAGACTAGTCTAATGTCTTTTAATGCCTTTGATATACCATCATGGAGATTGATAAACTCTTACAACACACTACTGTAGCTCTACTAAAACAGCCTTTAGACCTTCACAAAGGTTCACGACCAGACCTTGTGGACCTTTAATAGTCAATTTACCTATTTACATGCATCAAAAATAAATCCTAACTTGGAGTTCATGCTGATGTACTTAATTTTCTAGAAAACATAAGGGAAATCACTAGAGCCTTCGCGGAACTGTTTGAACATGCATTGTACATTATTAAGATAAATTCAAGATAATCGTGTAGCATGTTAGCACTCAGGTTGTTCCCTGCTTCCTAAAGGAATTATGGCCGAGGTAACCACTAACCAATCTTTTAGTTACAGGTCCTAGCCTACCTGCAACCAGAGAGGGCTCTCTCTTTATGATTTAACTTTGTTGGTGGGTGATTTTAGGCTAGTTATGGTCTGCTGATTTTGTTTTGAATTTGGTTGGTTGGTATGCAAACAAAGCTGAGGTATAAATTACAGAACAGTTTGGGCCATTGGGCAATGGAGTTCAGGGAAGTGTGCTGCTGAAGTATGTTTCTCAAGACAGAGTATTGCTGCAAAGCCAGACAGGCATCTGTGGAACAATTTTTTAGATGATGTGATGAAGTTATGAAATTAGTGAGTGAAAGGCAATTGAGAATCTTCCACTATGCTAACCAGGGGATAAATGAGAGTATTGCTTAAGAGCAGTTAAGAATTCTTAAACAATAGTCGCAGTGATAGAATTAGTTTAGACATGAGCAATTAGGAATTCATATCCATGGCTAATCCAGAAGAAAACATATTTAGAAACAGAGATTGAGCATAGGGTGTATTCAAACAAATACTAAGCTATTCTTTTTCTCTATTTACTATGATCATGAACATATATGAATTATTACATACACAGAAAGACAAGAACATGGTTCAGAATAACTTGTTGTTCCAGCAAAGGACACAAGAATTCTGCAACATAACAGAGCCATTCATTTTCACCTTCAAACAGTATAGGAACCAGGAACTCCACCAGCAATTTGTATTAGCAAAATGTCTCAGATATACAATACAGCGCTTCTGAAAGAGTTTCACTACAATCGACCCTCAATACGTTCTTTGAGGGGATATATATACAAAAAATAGGATAAAATATCTAAATAATGAGTTATTGTGCAATAAATTGCACCACCAACTCTCTTACAAAAAGTAAATGAAAGATATAACTACAGCAATTAATGTTGAGATGGCAGCTATCTTTCTGTCAGACAACTTTCGACTTTTTGGCTCAGGATAGTTGGCTGTAGTTGTGCCTTTAATTCTGCGTTAGTTGAGCCTGTTGTCTGAGTGCTTTGGTGACTCACTGTACGGATGTTTCCTGTGATATCTGCGTGCTGGATTATATGCTAACCTGTACTGTGACTGAGATCTGAATTTTCACGAAAAGGAATAATATAGTGGAATCACCTGGGCAGAACTTCCAGCATTGCCTGCCACCAATCAGCTGGAGGTAGCTGATGTCTCCTTATTTTTACAAGTGTTTCATCTGCTTCAGTATATCTGTAAAAATTTGGAGGCACTTCAAACAAATGATTTATCTCATGCTCAATAAAAAAAAAAAAAATCTAATTTGTCATACAGAGACTACCCAGAGGGAGGCCCTACTTCTTCTGTGGAGCTAGTGGATGTTGTGATCTGATTCTCAACATAATTGTTGATCCTTGTGATATATTGATCATATTACAGCAATTGTCCTATGCCAGTCACTAGGCTAGGCAGTCCTTTATCCTGCAATACTGTCATCTTTGCCCTGAATTCATCAATTTCTGCCTTCATATCCTGACATTTCCTTTCTAGAGTTTGAGTGAAATTTATCAAAGTCAGCACTTTCTTGGCTGTCAGGATAGTGTATGTTCTGCTGTTAATTTCTAGTGCTGCCAATTCCTCCCTAGTGTGGATATTGAGGAAATGTATCATTTTATTGGCCTGCTCAGGCATGATTCCTAGTGATGTTCTGGCCTTTTGTATTTCGGCATGAGCTATGCCTATTAGTTCAATCTGCTCATGTGTTTCCTGGATTGACCTCCATTGGTCATGGATTGATTGGCCAATTTTGGCCAAGATTATCTTCTTGATTTCTGCCAAGGTCTTGCCTAGAAGCAACTCTTTTTCCAAAGCTTTCACTTTGGCTTCCAAGGCCTTTATCTCTCTCTGCTTCTCTACCACTGTCATTTTGGACTTGTCATAGCTGGCCTCTAGCTTGGCCAGTCTATCTTTGGCTTCATTGATTTCTGTCACCTGAACCTCAAGTTCCTTGACAACTTTCATCAAGTCCTCCATGCTCATGCTAGATTCTGCTGCTGCTGTTGTTGCTGTTGTTGCTCCTATTGCTGATGTGGTTGTGGTTGGTGTTAGAATGGCAGGAGGGGCTGCTACTGCTTGTATAGGAGGGGCAGGGCCAAGAGTTGTAGAAGTTTGAGGGGGCTGGGAGGTTGACTCCCCTTGCTTGTCCTGCAATGCCTTTTCCAATTCTGCCTCCATTTGTAATATTCTTTGATTCATCATCAGAAGCAGATCCATGGCCTCATCAACTTGCTTCTCTTGTACAAGTTCTACTGTTTGAGGGTGAATAGTTGGAGGCAATTTTGCCTGCTTTCTCAGTGCAACAATGTCATCTTCTTTTTTCTTCATAAGGGCCTTAATACCCTTCGGATCTTTAGGATCATGTCCTGGATCAATGATTATGTCTTCCAGATTTTTTATTCTGTTCTCCTTAGTAGTGGAAGACATCCTTTCCAAATCAAGCTGTGTATTTGTATTCCTCAGTGATTCTTTCAATTGATGGGCCAGCATGGCCCTGTTTGCAAGTGTGGCATACACCATTTCCCTAGTCTATTTGTGCAGCTCTATCTGGTCCATGGGGTGTATGTCCTTGGAGAGGACCTCTAGACTTGTTTTGGTGTAGTCTGCAGATGATCTAGGCTTTGGGATTTTAGGCTTAAGATGAGTAAAAATAATCTTATCCTCGTTGATGTCATATGCTCCCATCAATCTCTGCTGCTTGGAGGGTGTGGTCTTCAAGAATTGATCATACAGTTGAACTCTTGAGAGTTCATTTTGGGCCTTGATTTCCATAAATGACCCTTTGACTCGAGCTGGTTGCTTGCCCTACTACCTTAAGGAGGATACCTCTATGCTTTGCTGCATGGTCTGTTCCTGTTGAAATGAACTAGTGGTAGTTTGCTGGCTGGATTGTCTTTCTCTGCTTTAGCTTTTTGCTCTTTCTTCACTGATGTCTTCTTCCTCGGTCTGAGGGTCAATTCTTGGCCTCTTGGCCTCTGGTTGCTGTGTTGACCCACTTGGAGGTGTGACCTCCTCTCTATCTCGTTTCTTGCCTCTCTCTTCATTGAGAGGTGTTTGCAAAACTGGGATTTGGGGTGGTTCAACTTACTGTAAAGGGGCGTGCCCTTGACTTTGGTCCTTTGAAGTGCTGGGTTGCCCTGCCTCTGTCTCTTGTTGTTCATCCATTACCTCTTTGCCTTTTGTTGTAGTAGATGCCTGCTGGGTGGTCTGTGCAGCTACAGTAGTGGATGTTCCTTCTCCCACTTTGACTGGTTTCTTGAATATGACCTGCTGACAAGAATCCAAGTCAAGAGTTTTCTCTAAATCTTTCACAGTCTGCTCCATTGTCTCCTCCTGAGTAAATTCCTCTACTAATGTATCAGGCACCCAATCATCTTGGTTGGCAAAGTGTTCAATTTGTGGATATGGGCAATGTTTATAGGCTAGCAGCCTATACTTGACTCTCCTAGCACTGATAAAGCCTTCAGGGTCATAAGGGACCGACCAGAAGCTCCTTTTGAGTTTAAGATGTTGCCCCAATATTTGATCAGCTTCTTGCCAACCATCTTTCTTGTTCATGATGAATGGGCCTAGGTGGT
>APFE031147042.1:1851-13899 GCA_000404065.3 Pinus taeda | reverse complement strand
ATCTTATATGGATGTGAGGTTTGGGGTTGCAGCATCTCTAGATAATCCTCGAGAAAGAATGAGGAAATCCCTAAGCATTTTATAGCGTATAACCTCAAAATTAAAAGTAATACAACCCATCTTATTCTCCTTATAAAAGTGGGTCTTTCCCTTATCGAGGGCCTAGCTATGACTAGGGTTCTGTTGTACAAGCACAAACTCAATAACATAGGAGACCATAGAGTTCCTAAGCTAGCTTTAAATTGTAGCCAAAACCACCTAAGGCTCAAACAAGGTTGGTATAAAGACACGAGGGCCTTGTTAAACCATTAGGAGATCAACAGGAATGTTGCATTCCAAAACATTAATCACATTAAAAATATTGTTACTTCTAAGTTCAAAGACAAAATGTGGTGTGAGAAAGATTTAGTAGCTGAAATAAAATTAAGATATTATAAAGAGGTCATCAATGCCACCATAGAAGATCAAAATATCTCTCTGTTTTAACTAGCTCAAAGAAGAAAATTAATATAACCAAGATTAGAACGAACTCTCATGACTTCCATAGTGAAACAGGTCATTGGTCAGTTCCTAAAACACCATGGATGGAAAGGATCTGCCATCTCTATGAGAATATGAACATCGAGGATGAAAATCACTTCCCCTTAGAGTGCCTTGTTAGCCTCCTGCTGCAGCAGGTTACTGATATTTCATGATTGACATTTTTACAGGCCAAATATGTCATACTTTGCATGCTGCAATGCTCCATATTTTCTTAACAGTCTCCAAGCGAAGAAGGCTACTCAGAGTTCATTTAATTGCTCTGCCGATAGTGTTGTGGAGAGATGTGATGTCGTGGTAGTCAGGCTCAATTTTAGTTTAAGAGGAGGTCCAATAACAGCTTAAGTCTTGTCTCCCTAAGGTTTAAATTTTCCTGTTTTTAGCCATATAGAGAATGTATCTGTCCAAACAACTTAATCTTGCAGTTATTCTTAGATAGGTGAGAAAGGCAGACGAGCCCAATTTTTAATCTGGGACTCAGATGAATAAGGGTAGTCTGATAGATAGGAAAGCATGAAAAGAAAAAATGGAATGATGGGTTTGCAAGTCTAAGTGCACCCAAATCAAAAGAAGAAAAAATGGAATGATGGGTTTGCAAGTCTAAGTGCACCCAAATCAAAAGAAGAAAAAATGTTAGGTAAGTAGGCTAGGTAGGTAGTTTGAGGTTGCTGAATCTTAATTGCTGATCAGTCCCAGATTTCCAAACGTCATCTTTACTCAGGACACAATCAGCAGGAAGTTTTATGCAAGAAGCTCAAAAATAGGTATAACTAACTCCCCTTCTCCACTTTCCCCAATTATTAACTAACTTCCCCAAAATAGGTCAAGATCTGCTTGATACCTCTTAAGTTTCATCATTTTCATAGCATTTGCTTGGGTAAAGATCTGCTTTACCCAAAGATGTTCCATACTCTCTCTGAAGAATGGTTATATCCCCTTGTAACAGCCTAAGCTCTCCTGAACTTAGCACTTTCTTACCATCTCCATATTAACCACTAACATTATTATTTAGCTCCCTATATTTTCCTATCCCCCTACTAACATTATGTAAATCATCCCCTATGTAAATATCCCTCCCCGTGATTGAAAAATAACCATAAGTACCCCCGGGAATTGCTTAGTTTACCTGAAACTTAGCAAGAACCCTCATGCTGCCCCTTCAAGCCATCTTTCAAATACAATGGACTCCTTCCAGAGTATAAAATCCCTTTGAGGTGATCAGACCCCTTCCGAAGCCTCAAACGCCTTTCGTACCCACTTACTTACTCCTTTTCGACCACAACAAACCCCTCGCCGACTTCCTTAACACTCCGCAGACCATATAAAGTCAGATCACATCACAACATCGCAGTTTCCTCTCCATGCAAGTTATAACCCATCCGTCACCACCCCACGCGATATCGCAATATCGACGATCAACAGTCGCAAGCGCCAAATGTCCAATTGAACCACCTTCCGTTCCCCGCCGATGCGATATTGCGATCGCATCGGAGAAGCTCATCGCATCGCCTTCAGTATCAGCACCCCGCCATGTCACTTCTGTACCAGGGACCCACCGCAGGCTGACATCATCCACCGTACTGCTGACGTCATGCTGACATCAGCAGCCAGAAAGCTGAAAATTCGCGCAGGAAAAGAAATCGCACTTTAGAGCTCCAGAACAAGAAACAGAGGCGGTTTTCGATGCGTGATTAGCGCGAAGCGCTAATAGCGCATCGCTACGGGGAATCTTCGGCGAATCTTTTGATCCCTTGGCCCATTCTGCACCGAAAAAGCCCGAAAATCGCCAATTCGTACCAAATTGATCTGGTTTAAAGACAGCAGGAGATCGATGACAGAGTTTAAAGTGTATCAGATCAAATCATCAGGTATCAAGCGTGTCAAAGAGTATCAGTAGACGGTGGAAGCCATCAATGTAGCGGCAAAGAGTATCAGTGAAAATCTTAAGCAGCAGTCCGAAGCAGGAGAACATTTAATACCTTCCAGCAGAGTCAAAGAAAGAGGGCGAAGCCACTCAACACCCTCAAATCATAATCATTGCACATTTAACTCGCACCAGAGCAGAACTACAGTTCCCGAAGCACAATCATTCCAGCAGCACCGCATCAAGCCTCCAAGGGCCACATCATAGTATTTTCTGATTCAGCTGCCCCTAGCGCAGCCAAAAGGACTTACCTGCATTTAATTCCAGCAACACTTAGATTTTTGAAGAGCTTTTCTAGCAGACCTGTTTAGGTCAATTGTAATGAATGTTTTTCTGATATTTTGCTTATAAATACCACCCTGAACAATGTAGTGAGGGGTTGGTTGGTTGGTAGGTTGGTTAGTTAGTGAATCTAAGACATTTTCTTAGTCTGCTTCCCAGCGTTTTCTCCAAGCAGAGACCTGCACTGTAACTGTCATATTTTCTATAATCAAAGATTGCTCAAATTGTGGATTTCAAAACTACTTGATGTGTTCATTTGGCCAAGGAGTGATTACGGAATTCCTGTGCTTCTACATGATTCAATAAGTGTTTCTTTCCTCTGTTAATTTTCATGTTTTTTACCACCGTTCCACCTTCTAAATTGTAGGAAAAATGAATAGCTTAAGATTTGTTTCACTACACCTTAAGTTCAATTTCTGCGTTTTTCTATCTTTTCATCAGAAATAGCCATGAGCATGTATACTTAAATGATCTTGTTTACGCTATTTCTTTCACATATGAATAAATATTTAGGAATTCATAACTGCTCCTAGATCCCCATTCATCCATTTCTCCTCTTTTTCAGCATGATGAAATGATTCTCCTTTGCCTTTCATCCCTGATTTTCATTCCATCCTTTCAGTAGATCGATAATTGTATCTTGTGTGGCTATCCCGCTCCATAATCCCCTTGTGACCAAGAAAACGCTATAGAAAGCCTTAATCCACGACTCCACGCCCAATGGTTCGAAACTTATCACACCTTACCTTGCCTCTTTGTTTGAGATTCCTACCCTCCATCCAAACACCAACAAAAAACCCTTGAGCCAAAAGCTAGCCTAAAATCATCAACAAAAGTTGAATCACTAAAGAGACAGCCCTCTCTGATTGCAGGTGGGCTAGAACCTGCAATCCAAAGATTGGTTTGTGGTTACCTCAGCTGTATCCCTATAAGGAGCCTAGGGACAACCTGAGTGATAACATAATGGTGAATCGACTGGGGACCTCCTTAGATAAATTCATTAAACCACTCTGCAGCCCTACAGAGGAAGAAACCGATTTGTGAAAGTCTCGATCGACCTGTGTTGTTGCGATTTTAAGAAAATTTCCTAAAAAATATATTAGAAGCTAGCTCCTAAGAAACAAACACGTAATACACGATCAAATCCTGATCCAAACAGCCCACCTATTGTTGAAAATCCGAATTTAATTCCTAAGATCATTAGAAAACAAAAGCAAAAAGAATACCAAACTGCTGCTAATCCTGAAACAATTCAGCCAATCAGTGTATCAACCCCTGTCAAAGTTTTATTCCGGTCAACCCCGAGTTCCCCTGGCTCATCACCCCCTTCTCCAAGTAGCTCCTCTACACCTCTATCTCATATCCCTACTACCACTACTACTCCTTCTACCCCGGTTATTCCTGTGACCCCTGCTGCTTTAGGTGCTCCACTTATCCCCGTCATCATGGCTAGGTATGCGCCATTACAATTACCTGCTAATCCTGGGGCTAAGCCTCAGGACTATCAATCAAAAATCACTTATTTTGATGGCACAACGTCCTGCACCACCCTAAAGCATACAAAGAAAATGCAGGATTATTTTGAGAATTATGAGATTGATGATGAGAGTGTAAGAATGAAGATTTTTGTCCAAAGTTTCACCAGTGATGTCAGAACCTGGTTTAGGGCTCTTCCACCCAATTCTATAGTACACCCGGAAGCCTTATACCGGACATTCGTTAACAGATGGGAGAAAAAGAAAGACCCCCTGCACATACTATCCGAGTATGATACTATCAAGAGAGGACCTAGGGAAGCTGTTCTGGATTACTGTGCCAGATTTAACAATGTTTACAATGGAATACCACCAAATTTAAGACCTCCACCTGACCTCGCGTTATACAAATTCCCCGATGGCTTCGATGCCGAGATGGCATATCAATTAAGGGAAAGAGCCCCTCAAAGCCTCACAGAAATGCAAGATGCTGTAGTGAGCGTGGAACCAAATCTAATCGCTAAAAGAAACAAAACCAGAACTGAGAGAAGAACCACTTTCAAAGAAGAGCCTTCCTCCTTCGAGCAGAAGCTAGATGCAGTCGTTAGTGGCATGCATAGGCTGGGAGACAGATTAGATAGTCTTGAGAGGAAAACTTCATGGGAAGGTCAACAGCCCAATGCCACAAGGAACCCAAACTTCAGAAAAACCCAAAACTCAAACGTAGGTAGGGCCAGTCCGGACCACGATATTAGGCCTCTTTTTCAAGAAAACTATGCGGGGGTATCTACATCCGCTGAGCCCACAGATGGGACACATACGAACTTGATAGATTCAGAAAACGAAGAACAAATCTTCCTCACAGAAGAAGACCGACCATACCTTGATACAAAACAATTCCGCACCAAATCGGGAGAGTCCTTTGACTTTAAACAAGGATATGACACTGCTATATACGAGGTACACAAGCAATACAAATTAAGAACAAGGACTGTTGATGTTCTCCCACCTAGCAAAACGAAAGATAACAAACAGCTCAACAAAACTAAAGGGAGGATCACCAACAATCAACCAGCTGGCAGATCTTTCCCAAACCCCCACCAAGTTACCGTGGAGGATGTAACAGAGACACACTCTCCTATTGATCAACCTCTGGCCCCCTCCCACCCAAAAGAAAATCTGAATAGCATCCCCGAACATCTTCCCAAAACAGAATTGCCACAAACGGTCATACACCATGATACTGACATTCCAAAAGAGAACATAGAGAGTATACCTAAAAAAGAGAAATTCACCACTGTCAATGCCAAGAACTCAGTAGAAAAACCATTCAGTTTAGAAGCAGAGATTGGAAAACTCAAAATTTCCATGCCCCTCTCAGAACTGGCTAAGCATGATGTATATAGACAACAAATTCAAAAGTCGCTTCAATTGCCAGAAGTTAGGGATGATGTAAACGTTTTAGATGATACCCCTGAACTACTGTTTGGGCCAGAAGTTGACGGAAAGAAAACATACGGACCTGTTCCACCTTTCTATGTTAGTCTGCACATACATGACAAAATACTGCACAATGCTATGTTTGACTCAGGCGCCTCACATAACCTCATGCCCAAAGCTGTAATGGAAAAGTTGAATCTCGATATCACCAGGCCCTACAAAGATCGGTATTCTTTTGATTCAAGTCAGGTCAAATGTTTAGGCTTGATCAAAGACCTTTGTGTCTCCTTAGTCCAATTCCCCAACAAGACAATTTTAATGGACGTAGTAGTTGCTGACATTCCCACAAAGTATGGTATGCTTCTATCCAGATTGTGGGGAGCAAAATTGCAAGGATCCCTTCAACTCGACCTCTCTTATGCCACTATATCTATCTTTGGGCAACCAAAGAGACTTTATAGAGAAATGTTAATGAAATATGTGGTAAGTAGTGAGAAACAACCCCAAAATTTTCCCATATACTCAATCCATTTTGATATGGATTCTTTTATTTTATTCAATCATAACACCAGCCCTCCAACTGATGATAAGTCGTTATCTTTGGAGCAAGGAATGAACGTCAATGAGGAATCGGTTGCCAATACCCATGAGATTGTCTCAACAGCTAAAGCAACCAACAAGCAGCAAGAAGAAAATCCCGAAACATAAATTACCAGTCCACCTGTTCCCAAAACAACTGAAACTCTCAATACAAACCTCGAACGAAAAGCCACATGGTATTTGGAGTTTGATGGTTCAGTTAACAAGTTAGGAGCAGGGGCTGGAGTATGGATTTACAATACTCACGAGAATCGCGCACAAGGCCATGCCTATAAAATCAATTTCAGATGTACCAACAATATGGCGGAGTATGAAGCTCTTCTCTTAGGTCTCAAGTTGCTCAAAACCCTGGGAGCTATTACCATCTCCATCCTAGGTGATTCAGATTTGATCACACAATAGATAAAGGGCAACTTTGTCGCTAATGATAGTAGAATGAGAGCTTACAGAGTTGCTGCCAGCGAATTGCTCAACGCCTTCAGTGAATTTGAGCTGGCCAAAATTGCATGAGACCATAATATTCATGCCCATAGCCTAGCCACCTTCACTAGCACATGTAAACTTTCCTTTCAACCAAGTCACCATTTCACTACTAAAATAAAACACAGACCTTCACTCCCTAACAATGTCAAGGATTGGCAGGTATTCCAAGATGATGCCCAAATTAACAATTTTTTCACTCTGGAGGACGAATTCTCCAACACAAACAGTGACATGGATGCGATAGCTGAATCACAACTGTTAGTAGAGGAAAAACACCTGACTCTAACAGCTGCAACAGCTAAACAAATCCTAAGCCCAACTGTTTTCGACACTACAAACATAGGGCAACTGAAACAAAGTTGTTCATAGAAAACAACCAAGATAAAAGATGAGTTCATTGATCTAAAAGGTAATGTTCTTCCTATCGGCCTTACACCATTGGAAGACATGTTTGATGACAACGATGTGGCCAAAAAACCAAAGATGGAACCTTTGAATGCCGCCATAGAAGAACACAACATAGGAACAGCAAAACGTCCCAGAATGATTAAATTATCCAAAAATCTGCCTCCTGACCAAAAACCGAAATATGTGGATTTGTTCAAATAATTCCAAGATGTATTTGCCTGGAGTTATGAGGACTTAAAGTCCTATGACACCTCAGTAATCCAACATACCATTCCCCTAAAACCAAATCAAAAATCATTCAAACAAAAACTCAGAAGAATCAACCCCATGCTTCTTCCTTTGATTGAAAAAGAAATAAAGAGAATGTTTGAAGCAGGCATCATTGCGCCCATTAGATTCTCTGAATGGGTGTCCAACTTAGTCCCCACCAGAAAGAAAATAGGAGAGATAAGACTGTGTGTAGACTTGAGAAATTTAAACCAGGTCTCTCTAAAAGACCACTACCTGTTGCCCAAAATGGATCATATCTTGCAAAGAGTAGTGGGTTCCTCTAGAATTTCTTTATTAGATGGATTTTCAGGATTTAACCAAATCCTTGTTCACCCAGATGACCAGGACAAAACATCTTTTACCACACCCTTGGGAACATTCAAGTATTTTAAAATTCCTTTTAGGTTAAAAAACGCTGGTGCTACCTTTCAAAGGGCAATGGATATTGCGTTTGCTAAGGAGATACATGATTTCCTCGTAGTATACATGGATGACCTGACCCCATTTTCCAAATCTGATCAAGAGCACCTTAAGCACTTAATGCAAATTCTCATGACATGTAGGAAATACGGCATTTCCTTGAACCCTAAGAAGTCCCTATTTTCCCTAGAGGAAGGCAAGCTTTTAGGGCATATAATACCAAAAGATGGGATCAGAATTGACCTGGAAAGAATTCAAGCTATCCTCCAAATCCCTTACCCAAGAAACATAAAAGAACTGCAAGCTTTCTTAGGAAAGATCAATTTCCTGAGGAGATTTATCCCAAATCTAGCCGAGCTAGTAAGGCTATTGAGCAACATGCTAAAAAAGGACGCCAAGGTAAGATGGTCCCTCGAAGCCAAGCAAGCTTTCGAGAGTATAAAAACTGCCCTAACTCAAACACCCGTCCTTACCAGTCCTTAATTTGACAGAGATTTTATCATTTTTTCCTTTGCATCTGAACACACTATAGCTGTTGTCCTTCTACAAAAAGATGATCAGGGCAATGAGAAGCCAATTGCTTTCTTCAGCCGAGATTTGAGAGACGCACCCTTGAAATTTCAGATTATGGAGAAGCAAGCCTACGCCCTGGTCAAAGCCATCAAAGATTTCAGAATTTACATCTTGTACTCCCATGTGATTTCCTATGTCTCTAATGTTGTTGTAAAGGATATACTAACTCAAGAGGGACTGGAAGGCAAAAGAGGCAAATGGATTGCTAGCATCCTTGAATACGACATTGAGATAAAGCCCACCAAGCTCATAAAAGGACAAGGATTAGCCAAGCTAATGTCCAAAAAAAACTTCCACGCATTAGACATTCATCAACTGGACAATGAACCGGAGCTGGCGACTCCACAGATCAGTGAAACCTTCATGCAATCCCCTTGGTACGCTGATATTTGCTTTGTATTACTAAACCCGTGTGCTCCCCCAGGATTATCCAGAACCAAGAAAAGATTTTTAAGGTTGAAATCATCAAACTTTTGTGTCATACATGGTACTTTATTTTGGAAAAACCATGAAGGTATTTTGCTTAAATGTTTAACTATAGATGAAACTAACAACATCATGAGAGAATTTCATGCAGGAGACTGTGGAGGACACTTATATTGGAAGTCCACGGCTGACAAGATCCTACGGGCTGGTTATTACCGGCCCTCCTTATTTGCAGATGTAAAGAAGTTTACTGCCTCATGCCACAAATGCCAAATCTTTGAAGGAAAAAGAAAGTTACTGCCCTTGCCCCTTAGGCCCATTTCAATCGAGAAACCTTTTCAACAATGGGGTCTTGACTTCATCGGAGAAATCCATCCCTCTTCCTTAGGCCAACACAAATGGATTTTAACAGCTACCGATTATTTCACCAAGTGGATCGAAGCCATCCCATGTAGGCAAGCCAATGACTCCACCATTATCCAATTCCTTGAGAGAAACATCCTTTCTAGATTTGGCTTCCCTGAGAACATTATTACTGATAACGTTGCTGCTTTCAAATCCAAAAAAATCATCAACTTTTTCCATAAATACCACATTACCTTAGGTCAATCCACAGCTTATTACCCTCAAGGTAATGGCTTGGCTGAATTGTCCAACAAAAGCCTCATCAATATCATAAAGAAGCTGCTGGAAGAAAACAAAAAGAACTGGCACAAAAAGCTCACAAATTCTCTGTGGGCAGATAGACTTTCCACCAAAAAATCCATTGGGATGAGCCCTTATGAACTTGTATATGGCATGGAAGCCAAGTTTCCTTCATCTCTAGGCATACCTACTATCAAATTGTTGCAAGAAATTCAGGCTGAACCGAATGACATGCAGAGAAGAGTTAATCAAACCATTCACCTTCAGCAAACCAAAGAACAAGTCTTCAACCGAGCTCAGATAATGCAGGAAAAACTCAAGAAAAAATTTGATAAGAAGACCAAAGCGGAGGATTTTTGGGTAGGCAGCAAAGTTATAGGATGGGATTCACGAAGAGAAGACAAGGGAAAACATGAAAAATTCGATTTTCTGTGGAAAGGTCCATACATTATCAGCGTTGTGCAAGGCAATAACACCTATTTTCTCAAATCTCCAGATGGCAGCACAGCTGAAGAAGGCCCAGTCAATGGCCGGATGTTGAAGCACTACAATGATCCTCCTGCTTGAAAGGAGCAGATGGTGGTTTATTTTGTACATAGTTGTATATATCAGTATTTTGATTTTTGTAAGAATCCATAATGCTGGAGCCCGTAGAAGAAAGCAGGCGGCACTTTACAGTTTAACAGCAGCACAAGCGAAAGAAATGAGCTGTTACCAAGTCTAAAAGTTCAAATCAATCCAACAGTCAGGAAGAAGACGATTTTGCAAAAAACAGCAACAACTTAAGACTAAGGCATTCTGACCTGCTGTTCTTGGCTTCTCACAAGGAGAAACCATCCCCAAGTGGAGCCACTGTTAGCCTCCTGCTACAGCAGGTTACTCATATTTCATGATTCCACATTTTACAGGCCAAATATGTCATAACTTTGCATGCTGCAATGCTCCATATTTGCTTAACAGTCTCCAAGCGAAGAAGGCCTACTCAGAGTTCATTTAATTGCCTTCCAAATTTTTGAGAGTTATCCGGTATCGCCAATTTTCAGTTAAAGGGAGGTCCAAACAGCTTAATCTTGGTCTCCCTAGGTTTAAATTTCCTATTTTAGAATATAGAGAATGTAAATCTATCCAAACAGCTTAATCTTGGTAGATTCTTAGATAGGTAGAGAAGCAGAGGAGCCCAATAGTTTAATCTGGGACCTCGGATGAAATAAGGGTAGTCTATAGATAGGAAAGCATGAAAAGAAAAAATGGAATGATGGGTTTGCAAGTATAAGTGCACCCAAATTAAAAGAAGAAAAAATGTTAGGTAAGTAGGCTGGGTAGGTAGTTTGAGGTTGCTGAATCTTAATTGCTGATCAGTCCCAGATTTCTAGACGTCATCTTTACTCAAGACACAATCAGGAGGCAGTTTTATGCGAGAAGCTCAAAAACAGGTATTACTAACTCCCCTTCTCCACTTTCCCCAATTATTAACTAACTTCCCCAAAAGAGGTCAAGATCTGCTTGATACCTCTTAAGTTTCATAACTTTCATAACGTTTGCTTGGGTAAAGATCTGCTTTACTCAAAGATGTTCCATACTCTCTCTGAAGAATGGTTCTATCCCCTTGTAACAGCCTATGCTCTCCTGAACTTAGCGCTTTCTTACCATCTCCATATTAACCACTAACATTATTATTTAGCTCCCTATATTTTCCCATCCCCCTACTAATATTATGTAAATCATCCCCTATGTAAATATCCCTCCCCCGGGTTGAAAAATAACTATAAGTACCCCCGGGAATTGCTCAGTTTACCTGAAACTTAGCAAGAACCCTCATGCTGCCCCTTCAAGCCATCTTTCAAATACAATGGACTCCTTCCAGAGTATAAACTCCCTTTGAGGTGATCGGACCCCTTCCGAAGCCTCAAACGCCTTTCGCACCCACTTACTTACTCCTTTCGACCACAACAAACCCCTTGTCGACTTCCTTAACACTTCGCAGACCATAGAAAGCCAGATCGCATCGCAAGATCGCAGTTTCCTCTCCATGCAAGTTATGACCCATCCTTCGCCACCCGACGCGATATCACGATATCGGCGATCGGCGATCGCAAGCGCCAAATGTCCAATTAAAACACCTTCCCATTCCCCGTCGATGCGATATTGCGATCGCATCGCCTTCAATATCAGCACCTTGCCATGTCACTTCTGTACCAGGGACCCTCCGCAGGTTGACGTCATCCGCTGTACAACCGATATCATGCTGACGCCAGTAGCCAGGAAGCCGAAAATTCACGCAGGAAGAGAAATCGCACTTCAGAGCTCCAGAACAAGAAAAAGAATCGGGGAAATAGGCCGTTTCGGGGAATCTTTTGATTCCTTGGCCCGTTGTGCGTCGAAAAAGCCCGAAAATCGCCCGATCGTGCCAAATTGATCCGGTTTAAAGACGGCAGAAGATCAATGACAGAGTTTAAAGTGTATCAGATCAAATCATCAGGTATCAAGCATGTCAAAGAGTATCAGTAGGCGGCGGAAGCCATCAATGTAGCGGCAAAGAGTATCAGTGAAAATCTTAAGCAG
>APFE031147037.1:67979-87387 GCA_000404065.3 Pinus taeda | reverse complement strand
AAAGATTAAACATTAAAATATTATTAAGATTTTATTTTTTTTGTTTTCACGTACTTGAATAAAAAGACTCAATGGTCAAGGCTATTATCCTTAGGTTTTCAATACATTACTTCCAATACATTGTCCTTAATTGGAGCCAATGTTAAAAGACTCAATGGTCAAGGCTATTATCTTTAGGTTCTCAATGCATTACTTCCAATACATTGTCCTTAATTGGAGCCAATGTTGTTATCTCTCATACTATCTTGTATTTATGTCAAATGGTCTTATTTTTCATCCCTGTTATAGATAAGGAGAGGTGAAATCTAGGTATAATAAAAGGAAATGAATGCAAAGTTGAAAATACGCTAGATAAGGTTGGAACGAAGTTGAAGCAAGAGAGAGCTAACCTTACATATGCAAAATGATAACTTCAAGGAACTGATTGTAAAGCTGGGAATGAACCCAAAAGATAAAGTTTCGTTAGAATCTCTTATCCAGAGTTTAGATACTAAGATCCAAGATCTGAGGCATAAGCTGAAGATGTCTGTTAGTGAACATGTGCAGTGAAAATAACTAGCACATATTGAGGAAGAAAAATATATTCTAGCCAAGGATATAATAGATCAGAATAAAAAAGTATTGGCCCTCAAACAATAGGTAGAAGAGCTCCAACAAAAAATCAACTCCCATATTTGTGCAGTACTTGTGCCAAAGAATCATCAGAATCCTACTAAACAACTCACTAAAGCTATCATTGAGATGTAAATCTCATAAGAATAACTCAAGATGGTATAGGTGGATCTAGACAATGACAAACACGCCATTACAAAAAAATAGAAATAATTGGAGACTGCCAAAACAAATGTAGAGTTTATCAACAAAAATATATAAACAACAAATCAAGAAATCACTGAGCTCAAAGACAAGATGAAAGGTAACATGTCTCTCCTTCATACAAAGTAGCTAATATTGGATGAATTGATAATATAGATGAATAATAACTAGGATTATATGACTCTGGTGGTAGAGAAAAAAGTTACAATAAAGGATTATACTGGGTGACTGATATCATGGAGGTATTTGAAGTGATAAAAATGGAAGCTACTAGAGCTAAAGCTGAAGAATATCTGCAGAAGGTGTTGAAGGATGTAGTTTCTTTTGACTCAAACTTTGAGTAGATGCCTTGAGTAGGACTGTCGAGTTGTTGGGACCTCATAGGTTGATTAATTCCATAGGATTAGTACAGTCGAATGCTTGTAGAGGCTAATATTAGTTTTTATTCCTCCCATAAGAAGACCTCCTCCTTAAAGGGAAAGATAATGGTGAACTATCTAAGGAGATATTTCCAACTGCTAGGGCTGGTGAGGACCTTGTTCTATGTTTATTCATTTCATCTATTTTTTACTTCTTAGATGACATGTAATAGTACCCGCCAGATGTAGTTTTATTAAATCACGGATTCATCTTTGTTTAATATTGAACTGAGATTCATGTGACTAATCATATATGAGGTCTTTAATATGCACTCCATGTAATCTGAAATAACATTCAAATGTTCATTCCTCCATTTCTTACCAAAGTCTGATGCATGGGATTCTATGCTTAGCCCTATGTATTTGATTTCTCTTCTACATATAATTCTTTCATGCTTGCTACAATGAAAAATGAACTATATGATTCTGTAAATTAGATGCCAGAGCTTGATATTTAAGTCTTCTATTAGTCTATTTTGATATAAATGGTAATATTCCATCTTGAAAGATATTATGAATCAATTCTTTAAAAAATATGTTCAATGTTGAGTGTAAGTGAACAATTGCAATAGATCTTACGAACACTCTTTAAGATGTCCTAGGAATTGGCCTCTCCTTAGCCCTGGGGCTGTCTCTAGGAGCTACACCAAGTTCTTACAATCCTTCAAGGGTCTTGCTTCCATCATGCCCTAATACATTCAAAACATCCACTTTTTCCACCATACATGTCTGTATTTTCCCACACCCCTCCACCACCTTGCATTGTCCCAAGACAATAAATAATTGTATATACATGTGTATGTGGCAGCCTTAACACTTATTTATTTATCTCTAAGGAACTCATGGTAAATTTCTATCTCACGAATGAAATTTATTTATATCTAAGAACAGTTCCTACCTAATCAATTCATGGAACCTATAAGACTAAAAGACTCATATGCCATTTAATTTCTGAAAAACGATAGTGACACCTTTAATACACAATCAAATTGAATAGTAGTACAACATACATGAAATCATTTGTATTAATTAATGATAATCAAAGAAACACATGCATCAAGGTTTAGATGAACCCACAACCAAATGAGTGATGGAGATTGACAAGGGGAATTCCACCCATGCATAGATAATTGGTAAGCCAAAATCTATTTACAAAGATAACCCTAAGCCTCGAAAGTGATTTTATAGAAACAACATCCTCCTCCTACCTATTATTATTTCAAAATTTTCATTTTTAATAGTAGATGGTGGATATTTAGATACAATCACATCCTAACACATCCCCTTATGCTTCGACAACTCTAGAATCCTTTTTCTTCTCAAGTAGTTCAGCAATCAACTTGACCCTTCCTAGACTCATAACATGGAAAATAATATCCAACGAATAGTTATTGATTTCCTATTCCTTATTACACCATCAGGCCATAAAACCCTCTGTGCTAGGTCATAAGTAAAATTTGTTGTTTGTCCCCCATCCAAATTTCCTTTCTAGGGAATAAAAGTTCTTGAACTTGCCATTTATATTTCATAGTTTTTCATCAGTCAAGAAGAATCCGTTTATAAAATCTCAATCCATACTCATTAACATCACCCCTGAACCTCTTTCAATTTATTTATTATTACTAAAATAATTTGTTTGCAATATTCATTACTATGTATGCCACCAGTTTGGGTGCCTTAATTCAAATAATAGTTCACAGTAGTTAAAAAAAAAAAAAAAAAATTGGGGCACTACAATGAATAGGAAGTAAAACCATGGATAAAGAAAACATATTGTGGTATGTTTGGAAATAATTATTATGAAGGTATGAAAAATAAGTGAATGAGTTCAAATATAAAGAAAAGATGGAAACTCTATTGATAAAGAGTTAGAGGTACTCGATTTCCTCAAGTATCTAAAGTTATTTATTTTAGATGTAGTATTATCAATAGAAACAAATGTTTGTAATACATTGTTCATAGATTTAGAACATCTATTCATATAAATTGTAATAAAGATTATTTAAATCATATCCTACAAAGTATAATGGTGTTAAAATATATCGATGTCATGATATATTTCTTGAAATAAAAGGACATGGTGAAATGTACGTATATTTTTCGAATGGTCCTATGAAACAAATAAGTATTTTAATGTTTATGCTAGAGATTTGGAAAACTCTAGTCCTAGTTTGAACAATAATAAATTAAGGTTTCAAAGTTGAATTTGTGAATTCACATTGCTAAGTGAAGGATGCACTAGATCAGTACAATGTCATAGTAAAAGGAACCAATGTGGAAATCATATAAAAACTTTGTGTTACTAGTGACAATCAATGAACATTGCTATTAGCAAGTGTCTCTACAAAAGGACCATATCACATAAAGTATGGACATTTAAATATGAAAGATATAGTTTGAGTTCAAGGAAAACATATGGTGAAGGGTATTCCATTTTTAAGAATGAAAATGTTTCATGCCATGGTTGTGAACTACTAAACCAACATAGTAAGCACATTACAATGCTGAAAAATAAATTGAAAATATATTTTCGTGAGTTAATATATACTTATCTGGATTGGAAAATGAAAAATAAATCACACACGAAAGCTTATTATTTCTAATATTCATTGATGACAGAACTGCATTCACATGGGTTTGCTTCTTATGCAAGAGATGTAATGTTTTTGGAAACATACAAGAATTTACAAATTTATTTGAAAAACAAATAGATAAATGTTAGACACCTAATTTTTTTGGGCTAAGTTGAGGAATAAGAATAGTTAGGAATCAAAGAGACCTTGGAATATCAATCCAATAGTAATAAACATGTATTAGTATGTCTATCATTTTATCAATATAATAACTTTCCTTACCCTTTAATATATATTTTAGTCCAATAGTGGTATCAAAGAATGGTATTAACTCCTGAATTCTTATGTCAAAACTCTCCAAACCTATTCTCTTCTCTACTTCTCCTACTGCAACAAGTCTCTTCCATTTTCCTCACTATGTGCCTTTCTTTTATCCATACATACTACATCTCTACCTAAAACCATTTGGATGTGGTGGCCATTTCTTTGTGCACCCATTATCCACTCTCACAATTTGTTACATAAGTCATCAAGCCAATTTTATTTGATCCATAATATTGAAGAGAAATTTCAATCATTTATTCTTCCTACCCTTTCAGTCTACAATTTGTTTGAAAAATCAATCTAATGTGGTATAGTTTTCCACATGTTTGCATGATTGTAGTGATCTTTAGGGTGATTTCATATGGGTGTTTCCCCTTTGACAAGATGAATAATTTGTTCACCTAGTCACTTCTCTCATTGTCTATTCTCATTAGGTACATTGTCAAGTACTAAAATGTTATAAATTCAGACTATAGTTACACGATTACTTGAAGGTTAAAACACTATTTCGATTTAGGGTGGTCATAGCAGATATATGGTTATAAAAAATTTAAATTTCCATTCTTCATATATTCTCCTTTTGTTTATTCTATTTCCTTGTAGAGGATTTCAAAAACTTTGTGGTTTTGGTACTATTTTTCACCTTGGAACCAATTTAACCTTGGTTTCTCTAGAATCAATTATTAAGTATTTCTCCAATTTTTTTTTTCAGAATATAGGGTTAGAATAGAGAGTTGTGAAAAATCATTGAAGCTAATTATGAGAATTTTGGTGTTATTAGGGGTTGCTATGTGTGGAATCTAGTAGTGGGTAATAAGATATGTAGTGGATGATCGAATACTTCCCAAGGGAGAGAAACATAGATGGGAATGATGGAGAGTTTTAAGATCCTACTGACTAAAGGTATGTGGGATATTTTTCAACTTTGGTGGTTGCGTGTGATATTAGCATCAACATTGTTGAAGTCACCTAGAAGTCAAAATAGAAGGCATCATTTCCATGTCTAAATGAATACTCTACAATTATTATCGATTTATTCACATCCATATGAATTGCTATCTTCAACATGATCTTTCTAAGTAGAGGCATATTCCTTGCTACTAGTTGAGGAGCTTATGTATCTCATTATATATGAAATGATGGTGTCGTCCATGATTATACTTGTGAGAATTATATATTTTCCATCTCACCTATATTTAACAAGGGGGGGGGATACTATAAGTGATTGAAAATAATTCTTAGGTTTGGATGTCATATAAACTAGGAATGATCAAGTTATTTTATGTGATAAACAAAGCTATAGGTTTGAGTTAGATTCGCAAGTATATCCCTATCCTAAGTGAGAGCCGTGGGCATGTTTTAGTATGTGCCCTTCCCAAAAAATGCCATTAATAGAATATTTATATATTCTACTGAACATCAATTTGTAGTTATGTTCAAACCACCCTTTCAGATCATTTTAAACTCCCGAAAGATAGACCTCAACTTCTATTGAATTAGGAAATGTTATGGGAACACTTGAGCTTTAGAGACAAGTTCTATAACTTTGGTCATATTTAAATTTCCATTTGTGAACATTTCCAATCAATAGAGGAAATCTAGTTTCAACCAAATTAGGAAATGTTCTACAAATATTTGAGCCTAATAGGCAAGTTCCATAGTTGGTGGCTATCTTGAAACCACAATTTAGTACAAGCATTTTACTTTTACAAGTAACTGGGTTTTTGTTCATCCCAAAACTAATTTTAATTCAAAGAGAACATTTACCCATTAGCAAATTTCCTCATCTCTTTGCTTGGAGTCATAAGAACTCTGTGGAAACCTAAATTGTTAGGGTTGTGGTGATGAATATGAATCTTCATAGTGATTCCAAGGTACCCTTGAATATGTATCCAAAGGTTAAAAATAATTTGTAAATGTAACTCACTCATATCCTCTAATTGAGTTTGAAATCCAACAATAAATATATGAAGATAATTAAATCATTTGAAAGGGGAGAATACATGTTAAAATAAAATTTGAAATACTATAAATAAAATGGAATAATAAAATTTCCAACCTAACAAAAACTGTAACCTCAAAACTAGAATTCTAGCCCAAAAAATCCCTTTTTTTTGCACAAAAATCATGAAACAACACCGTGAAAATGAAATGAGTTGGTGTTCCATCAACTATATATATATATATTATATCTATTATTAGACTGAAGATCTAATAATAGCTCAATTATTTTTAACTATGGCATTAAAATCTAAAATGTATATGCAATAAACATCAAAAAACACTTCGAAATCAAAAAGTGTTGATGTTGCTTCAACTTCCTTTTTGGGTTAATATTCCTATATTCTTAGCACTAGAATTAAAAATAATATGTTGTGGCTTTGAAAAACCCTAAAAATCCAATAATTTTAGATGATAACATTAAAGATAAAATATCGCCATTGCAAGAAACCTAAAAATTGCAACAATTTTCAAACATATCATTAAAGGTAAATATCATAAGTCTACAAAACCATAACATTTTGACATTTTTCAACCATGGTGTTAAGGATAAAGTAACATGACTTTAAATAACATTAAAGTTCTAGATTTTTAGCCACGGAATTAAAACCAAATACTATGACTAAAAAAACCTTAAATATGAATACCTAAATCAAAGAGTCATTAAACTAAGAGTAATTATGTTATGCTAAAATTGTAGCTCTTTTAAATTATTAGCCTATGAACACTTACACATTGCAAGGAAAATTTAGAAATCAACCATCAAACTAACACATAGTGGGGGCGGACTTGATCCATTATTGTATAAAACAACAAAAATAAATTAAAAATAAAAATAAAAGTTACTCAATCACATACAAAAAAATTCAAAAAAACAAAGAAAGAAAATAAGAAATAGAACTAAAAAACAAATTTATAGATAAATAAATGAATGAAAAAAAAACTCTAAAAACCATAATTTCAATAAATGTTTTAAAAAAATTAAAAAAATAAAATTGAAAATAAGATGAAATTTTTTAAAATAGTAAAAAAAAAATTAAACTAAAACAATAATAATAATAATAATAATAATTAATAATAATAAAAGTTTTAAAAATTAAGTATATTTAAAAAAAATCTTATCTTAAAAATATTGTCCGCCTAGGGTAGCTCAAGTGGGAATGGTTGTGGAATGAAGTCTCACAGAACCATAGATCATGGGATCGAATCTTGTGCTACCCTCCCCTCGTAGCGGGGTGAATAATAGACATGTAAACTCGAAAATCAGAGAGTCCTCATGTAGGAGCATACTCATTGGAGAGGCATGTCCACTACCCATTGGTTCCGTGGTGGGGTTGAAGGTTGATTCCCATAATTGACTAGCCATGTTTGGGTGGTTGGTTGATTATAGGAATCGATCTTATACCTCGCCCCACCCTAACACCAAGTGATCACGGTTAGGGAAACCTAATAAATTTTTAATATTTTGTTTTTTAAATTGTTTTTAATATTTTGTTTATTTATGAAAGGCAATTTTAAAAAAGTAAATAAAAATGACCACGTAGAATATTATATTGCCATTTAAAAGGGTGTAATGGTAGACACTTTCCCAGTCATACTTGAAACGTGTAAGATGCATGGGCATTGGGATAGGGCTCAACAATTACCTATGTGTCTTCATAAAGAGGAGGGGTTCAACAAAACAATTAGCGGCCCATTTTTTGTGGATGCATTATTTCCCTATGTGTCGAAATTATTATCAGTGTGTTATATACTATGGATTTAGCTTATACATCCATGGTTTTGGCTGATGTAAGCTTTGAAGCTAGCGGAAGCCTGCTACAAAGGAGGAATGTTTATATTAACAAGCATGCCACTATCTACACTTGTCATATTTATCTCATGCTTTGCGAGAGAAATGGGGTAATTGAATCACCACATTCACCCTTGTAATATTGTTATAAATATGAAAATTTAATCACAAGGTGGCAAGAGTATGAAGTGACCTGGGTAGATGGTAAGGAGTGGTAAGGAGGAATGTTTGTATTAACAAGCATGCCACTATCTACACTTGTCATACTTATCTCATGTTTTGTGTGAGAAATGGGGTAATTGAATCACCACATTCACCCTTGTAATATTGTTATAAATATGAAAATTTGATCACAAGGTGGAAAGAGTATGAAGAGATCTAGGTAGACGGTAAGGAGTGCAACAATTTTTTCCAATTTTATTCCCTATACATGTTCTTAATATTGTACTTTTGTGATGTGCACCCACCTAGTTATCGGCTAAGGAGTCACCACCATTATAAGGAATTGGTGGTTTATGGTAATATATTTTTCACTAGGTCCTCATCTTGCTTTGGAGGTCAATGTACTTCATATTATTCTTGCACAATACTACCTCTTGAATGATCTTCAAATTAGCCATAGTTTTCCCATCCTTACCACTCCAACGGTTTGATTTTCCAAGTATATTGTTTAACTACCATGTCCTAGTCTATGGATTCTAGTACCCTAGCAATTTTTCCATTTAGTTTTAACATGTTGGATTATGTGTGTAGTTTAATAGTGGGATTGCAGGAATGATTGTTTTATGTTTCATGTTCTTGGTCATATATTTTGTTGTCTAGTTGGTTTGTTTCTTGCAAAGGTCTCAGGTTACTAGGTACAATTTCCATTGAGATTTTGTTTTTAATACTCGAGGTCATTTTTTCAAGTAAACAACATCAGGGCTTATGGATTGTATCCCAATAATCCCGCAAAGCATTTTCTGGTGGTTTTTTGACGATGTAATCTTTAATGGTTTTAGTTTTTGAATTTTTTTCCTTCCTCAATTGCTTTGTGTAAGTTGAGTCATTGTTTATTGGAAAATTGGTATCAAGTTGTTGAGCGTGTGTTATATGTCTCATTTTAGTCTTCCAATTTCTATTTGCCTTCCTCAATTACTTTGCGTAAGTCCAGTTAGTTCTTATTGGGAAATTTGTTTCATTTTTTTTAGGGTGTCCTATATGTGTGAAATTATGATTATGCCACCATGACAAAGTATTTTGAGTTAACAGAGGGGAGTTAATATCTCCTCTTCGCAGGAAAAATGCTTTTTCAAATGGAATTTGACTACATTGTTACTTGATTCAATCCCTCTAGAAATTAGAAAGGAAGTTAGTAATTTGGAGTCATGAGAATTTGGTGACAGGCCTAACCACTTAGTTTTAGAGGTTGGTGTTGAAGATCTCAAGTGGATTCCAGATCCTGGGAAATTGAAGAGATGAAGGTTATATTTTTTACACTCCATGGTAGTTCATTAGCAACTAGATACTCTTTTTCATCTTGTTCTTAGAGACAAACAAGTAGACAACTATCAAATATTTGCGAGGCAAGAGGACATTAAGTGCCTTTTAAGTTCTTTTTGTTTCTGTTTAGATGATATCCTATCTCAGTTGCAAAGATTGGAGAAGTATGGTGTATCCGATTCAGATTTGGATGACTCTATCAGACCTCCTGCTATCATTAATAGTCAACCAAATGCCAATGCTCCACAACTTAACATTAAGCCTACTCCTGCCACTAATGGTCCACCAAATGGTATATTTCCACAATAAAAAATATCGCCCCTCTCTCTATTGATTATTTATGATTGAAGTGATTCCTCTAGTATTTCCTCTCTTACTACTAAACAAGCAGCAGGAAAAATTGTTTTTATTTGTCGTCTTCTCCAATGTACATTGCCTCTCAATGTAGGGGCATGTTGAATGATAACACTGATGGTTCAATTAAACTCGTCAAAAAATATTAGAAGGAATTCCTAGAAATAATAAAGTTTGTTAGTTTTTTTTGTGAGGGTATACTTCTGAAGTTTACCTTTGGCTCTACTTGTTTTCTTTTCTTTGCTTACAAGCTCAGTGGACGTTCGAATTAAATATTTTTTCCACTTGTGGAAATTTGGTTGGATTTTATACTCACATATCAATGTTTTTTGGAATTCTATATGTTGTCCTTGTAAATCATCTTTTTCATGTTAATAGAAAACAATTTTGTGCTTGCTTACAAAAAATGTATATATATTTTATTATTATTAGTTTTTCTTTTATTTTATTTTTAATATCTTTAACATTATGCTCTCTATTATTTTTTTATTTAATTTTTATACTTCTTTTAATATATATTTAATATTCAATTACTTATTATGTTATCACAAAAAATTGATCATCTAGCCTTAATTCACTAGATGGATCGAAATACACCATGTAAGGCCACTTTTACCATAGTAAAATTGCTTTCACTGCGAGCAATTACTTAATAAACCACATTTGCTAAGTAATTTATAATTAAACCCATGAAGAATAATTAAATAAATCAGTATTTATTTAATTATCTTCTAGGAATAATTAATTAAACCATTGTTTAATTAATATTCCTTGTCATATTTGACCAAGTTATGAAAAATAAACTGATATATTATTAATTATCTTATTTTTCTCTAGGAATAATTAATTAATCACTAATTAATTATTATGCATTGTCAAGTTTGACTAAATCCCTTAGGAATAATGAAATAAATGATTATTTATTTATTATCCCTTAACCATATTTCTTGATATGATAAATAAATCATTTATTTATTTATTATTTCTAATCAAAAGTTTAAATACTTTTTTCCTCCTAACGAAATATAATAAAATATTCCTAGTGGTTATTTCTAGAATGGGGTTAATAATATTTTATTATTGCCTAGTATTCGAGGATAACCTAATATTTTGTTATAAATAGGAGGGTTTTCCATTCATTATTCATTGTCGATTATTTTCATTCTTGTATTGACTGTTATAGCTCTGATTATTACGTTGTCGCACATCATTTTCTTTCGCATTTTGAGTTCGAATTAAGCTCAAACATTTTATTTGTTGGGTTTACACATTATAAAGGAGAGAGACTCTACACAATCTAAAGACATTTGAGGATAGCCAAGAACCCATCCCATAGTGGGTGTTTAGTACTATTTTTTTGTTCCATTCACATGTGTTATTTAATCAAATCTATTCTTTGTATATCTCGTTTCCATTGGATTATTGGAGTTACCTGCATTTATTACTATTTCATTTTGTTGTTTAACTATGATTGTGGCATATATCAGGACTTTGACAGGTTTTGCTTCTATCATTTGCAGTAGATATATAATGTTTAGTAGCCATTTATATGGTTGAGACTATTTGTCATCCATAGTATTAGGTGATTTCTTTCTGTACACCTTTTGAGAAGAGAACACTAGAAGAAAATTAGCGAATTCATTGGGTTTTTACTTCCGATCTAGAAACATGGGTGATCTTCATTTTTCAGCTTAGGATTTCTTCTTTTTTTAGTCTCTTAATGTTGTTTACTAGCTTCATAACCCTAGATCTGTCAAATTTCTAACTTCCATAAGTTTTTTGGTCTTTTCCACAGGTTACTTGAACGAGTCGCGACAGAGACAAATTTTTTTTAGAGACTTGCCGACTAGGAATCAAAGAGTAGAAATCACTCTTTTCTGCCCCAAAAGTGTGATTTGGAAGTCCGAAGTTCACCTTTCATCCCAAAACGTGTGGTCTCCCTCGAATTCGGTCAGTACCTAGAATTTTTATAGTTTCTAGGATTTTTTTCAGATCTGTTTCTCGGTTTTGCCGAGAGATGTCTATTAGGTGGCTTGACCATTATTCTAACCTGACTTAGGCCTTGATCTACTTTTATTTACTCGTCGAAATGGAATTGATCCCCTTAGGGCTCCTAGTATGCTTCCACCTTTATAGGAGGAGTTTAGCTGAGTAAGAAGTCTGAGTTTCTACAACACTTTTAGCCATATTTTCCAGATTTGTACCCTTTTATTTCATATCTTCAAAGATAGGTTTTTTCAGTCCAAAGTTTCATTTTAAACCTTGTTTGGTAATTTTCCTTAGGGTCCCATTGGTTTCCCTAGGTTTTACACCCATCTCCTTATCCTTTTGCAGCAATTTTTCTCTCTTTTTTTCTGTTGTTGCTGCACCAATTTCTAGCACCATAGTGTCATATGATCCTAGTCACACCGACGCTTAGATATCTTGGCCTTTTTAGTGTGTTTTCACTTGATTTCACCACTAACTAGCACAATGTTTGCAAACCCAATTCAGGAGGGGTTTAGTTAATTTATTTGTTGTTCATTTTCTATTTTTAGTTTCAGTTTATTTTCAACAATCTTTTTTCTTTTTTCAAACATGATCTAGGCTTAATTAATAAACACACTTACATACATAAGCACACCTCAAGAGAAGGGTGCTTGGTTTACACCACCAAGACAATACTTAACATAATTGATTTATCTCTCCACACAGAGACGAAAACATCTTGTTGATCTCCCTTCACCATTTCCATGCCACTTTTGTCTTATCACCATTTTTCGATCAAGGCGTTTGTTGTTGAGACTCTTAGGCCTTCATCCATAGTTTCCACTTGGGCATATTACTCCTCCCCACAGGGTTCGAGTTCATAGTCCCCCGAGTCCCAATACTTACCCTTCCTCTCATTCAATTGATTCCTCATATGATTCCAAGCCTCCTTCACCGCATATCGTCACCATGTCTTGACCCAAAGTTGGTGCAAGAACCCAACCGGGTGTTGGCTCTGATTCTACCCTGGTGGTCACATCTAGAGGAACCATCTCAGGAACCGTTCCAACAGCTCCCATGCTACCTTTTATGGCTACGCTAAGCCTCTTGGATTTTAGCTAATTGATAAATGACCCTATCTATCCAAACACTCGATGAGCGTTCTTTTGGGTTTGCCTCCTAGGCCAAGAAAATTGATTGCTACAATATTTCTAAAATGGCGATGATCCATGCTGAAAAAATGTTTAGGAATCTTCCGAATCTTTCAGATATAGAAGATATCATATTGTAGGTTTCCAACATGGCCACTTCCCCTAGATTACTCGGAGGCAGTATGGCAAAAGTACCCATTAAGGCAGGGTATTTTAGGAGGCCTACTCCGACATTTTGAAGCAATTGAGAGTTTCCATGGATCATTGGAATGCTTCCCGCAACTTTCCAACTGTTGGGGAGAAAGGTTTCTTGGTCGATGATTGTAATTCCTCCTTGAAAAGGAAACGCAATCTTTCTGAAGTATGTCGACACAACAACAGCCATAGCATAAATCCTAGGCCTTCCCAGTATGATGTTGTAATCAAGGTTTCCATCGATAACTTCAACATTAATTTCTACTATTTTGCCCCCCAATTCAACTTGCAAGTTACTTAAAATCCCATATGGAGTGTATGATCACCCATCAAATGATTTTGACGTCGTTGACAATCACGACAAGGGTGGTGAGCCTAAAGTTTTCCATTAACTCATCGACATAATACATGTAGATGCCCCCTCATCAATAATTGTTTGATGAATAGTTTTGTTGAGGGCTTTCACTTGGATGAGGAAACCAAGTTGAGCTAGTAACTAAGATTCATATCCTTTATGATTAAAGGCCACAAGATTGGAATCCATTGGGTCAATCCCACCTATTAGTGATAATAGAGCCTGCTTCTGGGAGGGGCAATTTTTCAATACCTCAAGTGCCGACATAGCAGACGATGATTGGGCTAGGTCCTCTGCTATATTATACTTTTGTGCTACTCTGGCATGAGGATTAAATGTCAATTTGTGTACTACTCCCTTTGGCGACTTTCTCATTAGCTCAGGAATGATGGGTGGCACAACTTTAGTTGAAGTTGTTGTCAAACTACTAGGTTGATCAGTGGCCTTGTTGTTCGATAGTTGTGGATTCTTGCAGTCTTTATTCCTTGTCGATATCAAAGCATCATTTTGTTGTTTCAAAATGGACAGCATAAGCACTTGGGATGGGGAAGCATTATCACTAGTAACCAGATTGGTTCCCAGGTTTGGAAACAGATCATTGAATACCACTGATGTTTTTGAACTCTTAAAAAGTTTCTTAACTTTAGCTTTATGTGGACAACCTCTTGTCCAATGATCCTCATCGCATATCTTACACCCCGCGGGGGGTTTCCTCTTCCCATAAGGGTTTGTAGAAGATTTTTCAGGAGACGACTCCTCTTGTTTCTTCTTTTTCCCTTTCTTTTTCTTCTTGCCTCCTAGTTTCTTCGGTTTTTTGTCTTTGTCAATCAACACGGCATTTACCTCTGAGGCGAGAAGTTATTCATTTTCATTTTGACTAGAAACCATACGAGCTTTATTTGATGTAGCCTTTACAGTTTTTGTGCTAGTTGTACCTGTCACACTATCGCCAGCATGAGAGTCTTTGTTTGATTTAGGAGGAGGAGGAATGGAAAACTCCAGTCTAGGAGCATCAGGGATTTTTTTGTAGAGCATGCCAGACTGAGTATAGATCAAGTCTAGATATTATGCACGAGCAATGACTTGCTCTTTAGTGATGACCCCTCCCTTTGCCACATCTTCTGTAATAGAAGACAACAATGACTTAATAAACCATTTAGCTAGGAGCTGATCAGGAACATATGTTTTTACCATTCTATGATGACGTCACCAATCATGAATATGATCAGATATGTGAGTGACCGTCGTTTACTTGAAATTGGTAAGAAGCTCTGTTCCTGTTTCATACATTATTGGTAATTGTAAATGGGTTAAAAAGGTTGTGGAAAGGGTGTTGAAGTTATCGAATGAAGCTCTAGGTAATTCGATGCACCATTTTGCTTCCAGACTAGTTAATGTTCGCTGAAAAAGGCGAAGCCTAATCAAATCATCATTGAGAGTGTTGGATGAACACCACAGATGAAAGGTCATCACATGATTCGATGGGTCTTCACCCAAATTTCCATTAAATTTAGGAATATCTGATGGAAGTTTGTGAGTAATCTTCGGCCACCAAGGGGCATAAGAAATTGGATCATTTGTTAGCCGATTTAGATCTGGTAACTCTAAAGTCACCACGAAGGGAAACTATTGATTCAAGTTTGGGGATGCATACCCAGGATAAGATGGGATTGCCTGAGCAGTTGGTCTTTGCATACCAGCATAATGCATTTGATGCTGATAACTTTGGTAAGGTTTGTGGGCATAAACATTATGATATGATTGATGTTGACCGTTTTGAATATACTACTGCCCATTACTTGCAAAGGTTTGTTGCTCATATCCTTGGTAAGCTTGTTGGAATTGTGGTTGTTGATTTTGTGCCAGCCATGGTTATGAAGCCATCGACTATTGTCCAATATTGGCTGTTTGACCAAGATGAGGGTAATAGCACCTGTTTGAGCCTAGGTCACTCCAGTTAAGGAGCCACTAATCGGTGATTGTGGTTGCGTCATGGATACAAGAGGTTGTTGTATTATGACCTGAGAAACTTCAGGTCGACATACAACAAGAAACGCTTGTACTTGCAACACCATCGCAATGGCTGGTGTAGTGGGAATATCTGACACAGGTAGACTTTGTTGCATTGAGTATATAACTCTTGGTTGTTGAGGTAGTATTGGCACCCAACCACTGGATGTAATTCTAGCATGACCCGAATTCTATTGTGAACTCTCATATGGTTGTTCTCCTGGAGGGAAAAATGAAAGGGCATACTGCCCGCCATACAGCGTCAATCTAGCGCTCAAAGGAAGGATTTGCCTTTGGGGACCGGGTTGCCCAAATTGATATTGTTGTGAAGGACCAATTTGCTAAGACTCAACATAAGAGATTCCAGATATTATTCCGGACGAACAAACGGGAATAGACCATACTGTTGAAACAATCCCTGGATGGAATCCATCTAGCGGTTGAGATCTAGTTGGGACAGATGGTACACCGATGAACATTGTTGGAGTAGCAGCAGGAGGTTCTGCTGCTGCTGTGTTAGATGACACAGTCCTAGATGTCGAAGGTTGTTCAGACATATCTAGTCTATCCAAAAGATTTCCTAGTGATTATACAGGAACTTGCGATGAAGGGAGATCAACTTTTGATGAAGAAAGATATACAGTGACCCCATCTCCAAAATGCAATGGAGTACTAGATGGAGGATCCTCCACAATCTCTTTTATAGCAATCAATCCAAGTGGGAGAGGTAGACTGTCAGGTCTGTAATATATTTCTGGTGCCGAAGAAGGTATAGGCTCTGTAGTGATAGATGTTGGAGGGGTAACACCTTCCGAATCAGTTGTAGATGGAGCTAGTTCAGGAATAGAAGCGTTTACCATTACACTAGGATCAGTTCTAATGTCCCCTTGTGGCCACAAAACTTCTTCTATAGAGTAGGGATACCAAAAATTGTTGGACTAACCAGAGTCCCTGAGGATGTTGGAACACAAGTTCCAAGAAAACCAGGGGACTTTGATTTGGTTAAACGAGTTCACTCTGTCCAGAATAGTTTCGTTTCCATATTCAAAGATGGTTGAGTCGTTAATCTCCACGAATGATGGGGTTTCGATTGAATTTCTTCCATGATTGTGAATTAGTTGATCAAGTCAAAATAAAGGGGAAAAAGTGATTCCGAATTTAATGAATTTTAGATGCCTTGACACAACTAGCTTTTTCAATTTTTAAGAGTCGAGAAAAAGCTAAATATGACACTAGTCGCCTTCAATTTTTAATGAGCCTGAAGTGACAAGTGCTTAGATGGACCTTTTCCTTTAAGGAGTCTAAAAAGGAATGAAAGATACTACTCTGGAAATCTAGACAGAGGGATTACCAAACCAATCACAAAACTGTAGAATACGTTTTACGGTACGACAGTCAATCTTCCCGAATGATGTCTTTAGTACATTGCAATCGATAGGGCAGCAGACATGGCTTCCTCAGGATAGAGGATATAGCCTATTGTAGTCTCCCAATATATACTCGATGGTATGTGGGAGCACAAGTCTGTACTGGTACTTGTCGTCTCAAAGAGGAGGAATCACCCAACGTACGATGAAAGTGATAGTTACCAGGCTTTACGACATCGGAATACGTCTCTAGCCTAGTCTTCTAAATGTTGTGTGTTAGGTTCCAAAGAATTTTTACGTTGATTGAATTTATTTTACAGTTTACCTTTGAAGTTTGCCTTTCAGGTTCACCGCATGATGTAGATATACAGTTCCTAAAATGCAATCTAAGATGATAAACAATCGTTTAATCTTCTTTTTGCAATGAAAATCTTAGCTACTAAGGAAAGAGAAGCGGGATTCTTTCAACGTAGATCATAGAGCACACACTAGATGCACTGTCCTAAATTAAAATCAATAAGTAGTCTAAATGCAAATGCACATGCATGTATTTGTTTTCACTTTCGTAATGTGTGAATGACAAAAGGAATGCTAAGTACAAATCTGAATTTTTTCAAGCAATAGTGCTAACGATTTTCTCTTCAAAAGACGAAAGGAAGATAATGACAACACTTTACGATTTTGAATTGAAAAGTGCTTTCGACACTTGAAAAACTATTGATTCAAATCAAATACAAGAGTAACAATGTAATCAACCATCAAGAACAGTAGGATTGTTTTCTTTGACTGGAAACGACACTTGCGACACTTCCAAATCAAAAGAAAATAGTTTGATTACGCTACTTCTTTGTAAAGGAGAACCGTAAATGGCGAACAATACATAAAAACATTTACAGTTCTTTGTACTGTGGAGGTTGAATCATGGAAAGGAAGGGAGTTTCCATAGAGGTATACTTATCACAGACAGCAAAACTCCTAAATAAAGCTAAAGAGAGTGAACAAAAAACCAAAATCTGGAAGCAGAAGAGGTCTTATTTGATCATTGCACCTGTAACACAGGGAAAGAGCAATTCAAAAGGAAGCCTATCGGCGTGATAATAGAAATGTTTTTATTTAAAGGAAAAATAATTTAAATTTATGGATAAATATTTTAATATAAATGTTTTTATTTTAAACTTTAATAAAAATGCTTTTATTTTAAAACTTTATATAATCTTTTTTTTAAATATTTTAATAAAATATTTAATATTTTTAAATCCGAATATAATGATTTTTATTTTAGTTTTTTAATGATAATTGATTTTAATTTCAAGTTTTATAAATGTTTTAATAATAAATTTTAATATAAAGACTTTTATATTAAATATTTTATTCTAATGTTTTTTATTTCTTATTTTAATATAAGTGTTTTATTTTGAATTTTGCTCGTTAGTTTTATTTATGTAGTATATTTCAATATAAATGTATTCATTTTGTATGCCACCGACGACTTTTACGTTTATTCCGGCGTTGCCGCCGACAATACGCGGCCGTGACATTAACTGTCATGTTCGCGCCTCCTACCTTCTCGCTGAGCGGTCGACGACTTTTATATATGAGTATCGTTAGACCTTGGCATTAACTGTCATGTTCGCGCCTCCTACCTTCTCGCTGAACCGTCGACGACTTTTATATATGAGTATCGTTAGACCTTGGAATATGGTGGTGGATTTATATAACATGCGATAGATGGTTCAACGACTAATGTGAGTCATAAGTTTGATAATGACACATATGTCACAAGTTGGAGTATCCGCAACATGTGAAAGCATGCGGTATTTTGTGAAACCTAAACTTAATCAAAGGTTTATTTAAATGTTGTGAAACCTAAAGTGAAAGGTCCAAATCAGTATATAATACCTTTTAAAAGGAGAAGGGAAATTATTCGTCTGAGTAAGAGGGCCTCTATACATATGTTAGAAGCTGAAAATTTATTTAGGAATATAGACTCGGGAAAATATTATCTCTCTATAATTTTAGGAATATGAATTCCGGAAAATATTATTTCTATATAATTGTTGAGTAAATTTTGTTCAATTATTAATGATAATAATTTGGTTAAAGGTAATTTTTTTAATTAATTAATTTAATTTAATGGAAAATAAAAAGGAATAATTATTTTGGAGATAAATATTTACTAATTAATTTTTTGAATATTACTAAAAAAATAATTTTAAAAATATTTTTGTAGAATTTAAAAATGTGTATAATTTATCTAATATTATTGATAAATAAATTAAAAATTTTGTAAACTTATTCTAAAATAGATACATCTATCTATATAATTATTATTATTATTAATTATAAAAGTAATCAAATATGTGTTAAACATATATGGATTTAAGAAAACATGTAATAATATCTTAATCTTTGAAATTCACTATCATTTTACCATGCAGATTCATATTCTTAACATGTAAATATTTTGTGTTACAATATCATGATTTACTAGTACCATATTACCAATAAATCATAACTCATAATTCATGTTCATGTGACACATGTTCATTTTATTTTTTTATTAATTAATTTAATTAAAATGAAAAAAAATATAATTACTCT
>APFE031147037.1:52149-66545 GCA_000404065.3 Pinus taeda | reverse complement strand
TAATTTATATACATTTCACTTTCAATTTTTTTAGGATGATTAGTTTAAATATGAGTATTTATATTAACCGGAAAGGTGGCAAAATAACTAATTATTATATGATCTGATTTTAAAATCGTATATTCTAATTTTAGAATTGCTCCTTTATATTAATCTGATATAATTTGAAGTATACATTTCACTTTCAATTTTTTTAGGATGATTAGTTTAAATATGAGTATTTATATTAACCGGAAAGGTGGCAAAATAACTAATTATTATATGATCTGATTTTAAAATCGTATATTCTAATTTTAGAATTCCTCCTTTATATTAATCTGAAGTAATTTGAAGTTTTAAAAGTCAAAATTGTAGGAATTTGATGTTACGTATGTACCTTCAAGCTTGATTTTTAAATGTTAAGTTGATGTTATATGTTTACATTGAAACTTGTGTTTTAATATTAATTTCATATTTTTATTTTTATATCATGTAATTTTAGTTTATTTATAATTAATATTAAAAAATTTATATTATTTTTATTTATTTAATTATTATTGTTTTAAAAATAAACATTAAAAATATTATTAAGTTTTTATTTTTTTGTTTTCACGTACTTGAATAAAAGGACTCAATGGTCAAGGCTATTAATCTTCAGGTTTTCAATGCATTACCTCCAATACATTGTCCCCAATTGGAGCCAATGTTGTTATCTCTCATACTATCTTGTATTTATGTCAAATGGTTTTATTTTTCATCCCTCTTATAGATAAGGAGAGGTGAAATCTAGGTATAATAAAGGGAAATGAAAAAGGAAATCTGAAAATCAGATTTTGGAAGCCAAAATGAAAAAGGGAGAGCTGAAATTTCGGAAGTTGAAATTCGGAAGGTTGGTCATATCAGAATTTCAGAGATCAAATCTTGTAAGTTCTTACTAATCGTGATTCTTTAGAAGTGTCGAAGTAGCAAGGAGTAGAGATTTATAAAGGAAATCAAGGACCCCAGTGACCCTTTTATCTCTCCTCCAATAGGACACATGACAACATATGGTTGGCTCTGGGAAGCTGATGAGGCAGAGGATGTCAGCATGAGGTGGCCGTTATTTTCGGCATTTTTGGGTGGCCTAATGGGGAAATCCACATGAGACACCACTAACAATACACCACATGGAGATGATGACATCATGTAGATGATGACATGAACATGATGTCATCTCAGAGGTTAGTATATCAAAGGATATAGGTTTCATAATTCCTGTGAAAATGATATTTGAAAAATTTATGATCAAAGGGGGATTTGACGTCGAGTGTCACTTATCCATGAGGACCCAAAAGACAAAGGGCATATAGTAGGACTTAGCAACTAGTGTTGTAACTACGCCACGTGGAAAGTACTTTGAAGGTCAATTGTTTGGAGGTAGGAGACATCATAACTTCGTTCTCATTGCAATTTGAATAAGTTACGAAATAGGGAGCTTTCGATGTTGCATGGTGTTTGGTCATGAGGACCCAAAAGGACCAAGTGTGAAGAGCATGCCTAAGCACCAAAGTTATATGGAGAATATCGTAGGTTGTAAGCATTGAAACTCCATTATAAAATCATTTTGAAAAAAATTACGCTAAAAGAGGCAGAAGAAGTGATTGGCACTTGGTTGTGGAGCTCAAAAAAAAAAATCACAACCCTGCTTAAATACTAAGTAGATAATGCATGGATCATCATTCATGATAGCTCGACCAACTCAAAGGGGAATTTTCGAGGGGTAATTGACATGACCGATACATCGACGCCACCCCCTGGAGTTGAAAAGTCAGCAAGGCAAGATCAATCGATCAACAAAAGAGATTAACTTTGGGGGGGTCTCGACTTGATCCCACTTCCCACTTGCCCACATGTCAGAGAGAGTTGGGGACCACACCCACCACGCATCAGGCCGCCGATAACACCATTAAGGGAGCGTCAAGGAAACAATAAAGTGTCCCCTCCATGATCCACTTGTCACCCTTCCAATCATTTTACGACATGTGGCTCCACCTTATGACCTCATTTGACATCATATATCCATTTCCCTTGCATATAAAGGGGGCTACCCATTTAGCCTTTAAGTTCAAATTCATTCTTCTCGAAGCCAATTTTTCCCGTCATTCATATGGTTCGCGATGTTGTTCATCCAAAAACTTTCTCTAGATCTCCCATCAATGTCATTCTCCAGTTCTTAGCTAGTCAACCAAGTAATCCATTAGCTTCCTACTTATAAATTTTTTCTCAATGCTCAAAATTAAGAAACCAGCCCCAAAGACCCCCAAAGTGCGGGAATCCAAACCCTCATCCTATATTGAGCTACTAATGGACACGAACTCACAAATATTCAACTAGTCCCATCCCTACCACTTATCGTACCTCTTATTCAATATGTATGACTTTTATGTTAAGGGAGAGGATGCTTTCAAAGTAATTGAATCAAGACTAATATTACCAAATTGCATCCTATGTCTACCTTTTTCCTGAGTTCATTTCATGGCTTCATGTGTCTTACATTGAGAAGAATAACTCCTGATACCTTCTACCAGAGTCAAAATCCTGGAGGTGAACCCAAAACTAATTCAAAAGGCTCTAGTATACCTAGTTTCTCTTGAGCCACAAAAATTCACCGAAACCACCTTATTCTATAGTTACATTGCCATCTCAGTTGGGGAGCAATAGCCCTTTTTGAAAATTATTTTGGCCACTTGCCACGAATCCTTGCCTATTGCTGATACTTTCCTAATACCTACCTTTACATAGGCAACATAACCTATCCTCATTGTAATTTCCCAGATTTTTGGGGAGGATGATACCATTATTTTTATCAAAGCTACCATAGGGTTTCTGAGAGAGATGATGCAGCAAGGCCACCTATTGGATATAATTTCCTTCTTGGTTGAGTCCATCAAATTCTAGCTACGCCACTTCTCGTTCACCTCATTCTTCAAATATTACTCAATAATGTCTTATTCGTTCCTGCATACCCATGTAGATGAATTTGAATGCCTAGGTCTCAATCTAATGGATTCAAACAAACAAAGAAATTTTTTCTTTGATTAGGCTGTTGCTATCTGGTAGAAGCACAACAATGAGGGCTACTCCCAAGTCATATTCTCTTATATGGCTATTGGATATAAAATAATAAATAATTTATCCCTGCAAGAATCTTGCCTCAACAAAAAGAGATCCTCCCTCCTAGTGAGGACACCAAGGTGGGTGACTGGTATTTGTCTGCGAATTACGCAGAAATTAGGGTTTACGGATGTGAGCTCCCTCATTACCAATTACCTGTTTTCTTGCCAATGAGGATGTTTTCCTTAGAGCTGATGAGACAAATCTTGTACGTGGATCAAATACACTTTGTCCCTGCTAAGAAAGGATATGTTTTCAAATTGGATAAGACTATAGGTCCTTTCATTGACAATGCCAGGCAAGCCCTTCAGCCAGCTGAGAATTTGTTGAAAGAAATGAATTTAGAAATGGGGGATATTTGGAATTATGACCCCCATGGTGTCATTGCAAAGAAATTAAAAATAATTAATGATTCAATCTATGATCATGAATATATGCCAAAATTTGGGTGGAAAACTAGTTTTGATTCCTGGCCCATTAATACATAAATGGAGATTGAGACTCCAATGGCAAAGGACAAGGCACATAAAAGGAGTGTGGATGAAACTGGAGATGTGGAAATGGAAGATGTTTGCACCATCAAAAGGGCCAAAAACAGAAAAGAAGTGGATGAAGACATCGAAACTAGGTTAACCGAGACAAAGTTAGATCAACTAGGTTTCCATGTGACCTTAAAGACCCACTACAAGCTTCTGCTTGCTCATCTATAGAGGTAGCCCTTCTGAGTTTGGTTGGGAGTTCAATAACGATAGAGTCTATGTGGAAAACAGGGAAAGTGATAGAGGAAAGAAGCCAAAGGGTTAGAGAATAGAGGCAGTGGTAGTTGGAATCTCATTCAGTCCCCTACTGGACGAGACTCTTGACTCCCATGGACCTCGAAAGGAATCAAATGAATTTCTCACAATACCCACCATGCCTCAGCAGTGTCCCTCCCCTTGGGCTCACAATTTATGGATTGGCTATATCTCTAGACTTGAAAAGGGTCCCTCTTCCTAACAAAATCAACTTTCATAGGCAATTGGGAGAAATATTGTATAGTGAACTAAGCAAGAATTCCATGACCATTAGCAAAGTTGAAAATATGCTAGAGAAGGTTGCAACGAAGCTGAAGCAAGAGACAGCTAACCTTACATATGCAAAATGATAACTTCAAGGAACTGATTGTAAAGCTGGGAATGAAGTCAAAAGATAAAGTTTCGTTAGAATCTATTATCCAGATTTTAGATACTAAGATCCAAGATTTGAGGCATAAAATGAAGATGCCTGTTAGCGAACATGTGCAGTGAAAATAACTAGCACATATTGAGGAAGAAAAATATATTCTAGCCAAGGATATAATAGATTAGAATAAAAAAGTGATGGCCCTCAAACAATAGGTAAAAGAGCTCCAACAGAAAATCAACTCCCATATTTGTGTAGTACTTGTGCCAAAGAATCATCAAAATCCTACTGAACAACTCACTAAAGCTATCAATGAGATGTAGATCTCATAAGAATAACTCAAGAAGGTATAGGTGGATCTAGAAAATGACAAACACGCCATTACAAAAAAAGAGAAATAATTGGAAACTGCCAAAACAAATGTAGAGTTTATCAACAAAAATATATAAGCAGCAAATCAAGAAATCACTGAGCTCAAAGACAAGATGAATGGTAACATGTCTCTCCTTTAGACAAAGTAGCTAATATTGGATGAATTGATAATAGAGATGAATAATAACTAGGATTATATGACTCTGGTGGTAGAGAAAAAAGTTGCAATAAAGGATTATGAGTTCTTCATCTTATTTTCCAAGGAGGAGGGTGAAAATAATGTTGAGACAACTAAAATATTCATTCAATATGTCAATGAAAAACAATTCAGTTAGTTGAGGGCCACAAATGTGGTATACTGGGTGATTGAAATCTTGGAGGTATTTGAAGTGATAAAAATGGAAGCTACTAGAGCTAAAGCTGAAGAATATCTATAGAAGGTGTTGAAGGATGTAGTTTCTTTTGACTCAAACTTTGAGTAGATGGCCTGAGTAGGATTGTCGAGTTGTTGGGACCTCATAGGTTGATTAATTCCATAGGATTAGTACAGTCGAATGCTCGTAGAGGCTAATATTAGTTTTTATTCCTCCCATAAGAAGATCTCCTCCTTAAAGGGAAAGACAATGGTGAACTATCTAAGGAGATATTTCCAACTGCTAGGGATGGTGAAGACCTTGTTTCGTTCAGGTTAAATTATGTAGGGCTCACAAGGCTTAAGATCACCTATCAAAACTTCTTTTGCTCTCCTCTACTGAGCTGAGCAATGTGGTAGAAATATGATCAATTTTTCAACCCTCAACTCCAAATTATCGACCCAAGAACTCTACCTCTAAAAATTTACCAGCGGAGATGAAGATATTTCCTGATCATGTCAACCATGACACCTTGTTGTTTTATGTTTTCTATAAATATTTTATTTGAAAAAATGAACTCAATTTAGTTAGGCTTTTTTCATTATAACGGTGAAAGTAGCACACTCATATCATTATGTTTTGATGAATCATCGAGAAATGAAGAAGGAATATTTTCGTAAGGGGTACTCATCCCAAGGCCCTATAAAAAATGTTTATGATACATTTTGAAAGGTTTTGAATTTTGTTTCCAAGAGGGATTTGGAACTATTAATGGACAAATGGAAATTGTATGATATGTCTAAAGATTAATAAACAAGTTTGGTGATTCTCCTTGCATAAGGTTGTAGTATGTACTATGTTCTATGTTTATTCATTTCATCTATTTTTTATTTCTTAGATGATATGTAATAGTACCGGCTAGATGTAGCTTTATTAAATCACGGATTCATCTTTGTTTAATATTGAACTGAGATTCATGTGACTAATCATATATGAGGTCTTTAATATGCACTCCATGTAATCTGAAATAACATTCAAATGTTCATTCCTCCATTTCTTACCGAAGCCTGATGCATGGGATTCTATGCTTAGCCCTATGTATTTGATTTCTCTTCTACATATAATTCTTTCATGCTTGATACAATGAAAAATGAACTATGTGATTCTGTAAATTAGATGCCAGAGCCTGATATTTAAGTCTTCTATTAGTCTATTTTGATATAAATGGTAATCTACCCTCTTGAAAGATATTATGAATCAATTCTATTAAAAATATGTTCAATTTTGAGTGTAAGTGAACAATTGCAATAGATCTTACGAACACTCTTTAAGATGTCCTAGGAACTAGCCTCTCCTCAGCCCTAGGGCTGTCTCTAGGAGCTACACCAGGTTCTTACAATCCTTCAAGGGTCTTGCTTCCATCATGACCTAATACATTCAAAACATCCACTTTTTCCACCATACATGTCTGTATTTTCCCACACCCCTCCACCACCTTGCATTGTCCCAAGACAATAAATAATTGTATATACATGTGTATGTGACGGCCTTAACACTTATTTATTTATCTCTAAGGAAATCATGGTAAATTTCTATCTCAGGAATGAAATTTGTTTATATCTAAGAACAATTCCTACCTAATCAATTCATGGAACCTATAAGGCTAAAAGACTCATATGCCATTTAATTTCTGAAAAATGATAGTGACACCTTTAATACACAATCAAATTGAATAGTAGTACAACATACATGAAATCATTTGTATTAATTAATGGTAATAAAAGAAACACATGCATCAAGGTTTAGATGAACCCACAACCAAATGAGTGATAGAGATTGACAAGGGGCATTCCACCCATGCATAGATAATCGGTAAGCCAAAATCTATTTACAAAGATAACCCTAAGCCTCATAGGTTATTTTATAGAAACAACATCCTCCTCCTACCTATTATTATTTCAAAATTTTCATTTTTAATAGTAGATGGTGGAAATTTAGATACAATCACATCCTAATACATCCCCTTATGCTTCAACAACTATAGAATCCTTTTTCTTCTCAAGTAGTTCAGCCATCAACTTGATCCTTCCTAGACTCATAACATGGAAAATAATATCCAACTAATAGTTATTGATTTCCTATTTCTTATTACACCATCAGGCCATATCCGCTCTGTGCTAGGTCATAATTAAAATTTGTTGTTTGTCCCCCATCCAAATTTCCTTTCTAGGGAATAAAAGTTCTTGGACTTGCCATTTATATTTCATAGTTTCTCATCAGTCAAGAAGAATTAGTTTATAAAATCTCAATCCATACTCATTAAACATCACCCCTCAAACTCTTTCTGTTTATTTATTATTACTAAAATCATTTGTTTGCAATATTCATTACAATGTATGCCACCAGTTTGGGTGCCTTAATTCAAATAATAGTTCACAGTAGTTAAAAAAAAAACAATTTTTGGGCACTACAATGAATAGGAAGTAAAACCATGGATAAAGAAAAAATACCGTGGTATGTTTGGAAATAATTATTATGAATGTATGAAAAAGAAGTGAATGAGTTCAAATATAAAAAATAAGATGGAAAATTTATTGATAAAGAGTTAGAGGTACTCGATTTCCTCAAGTATCTAAAGTTATTTATTTTAGATGTAGTATTATCAATAGAAACAAATGATTGTAATACATTGTTCATAGATTTAGAGCATCTATTCATATAAATTGTAATAAAGATTATTTAAATCATATCCTACAAAGTATAATGGTGTTAAAATATATTGATTTCATGATATATTTCTTGAAATAAAAGGACATGGTGACATGTACATATATTTTTCGAATGGTCCTATGAAACAAATAAGTATTTTAATGTTTATGCTAGAGATTTGCAAAACTCTAGTCCTAGTTTGAACAATAATAAATTAAGGTTTAAAAGTTGAATTTGTGAATTCACATTGCTAAGTGAAGGATGCACTAGATCAGTACAATGTCATAGTAAAAGGAACCAATGTGGAAATCAGATAAAAACTTTGTGTTACTAGTGACAATCAATGAACATAGCTATTAGCAAGTGCCTCTACAAAAGGACCATATCGCATAAAGTATGGTCATTTAAATATGAAAGATATAGTTTTACCTCAAGGAAAACATATGGTGAAGGGTACTCCATTTTTAAGAATGAACATGTTTCATGTCATGGTTGTGAACTACTAAACCAACATAGTAAGCACATTACAATGCTGAAAAATAAATTGAAAATATATTTTCGTGAGTTAATGTATACTTATCTGGATTGGAAAATGAAAAATAAATCACACACGAAAGCTTATTATTTATAATATTCATTGATGTCAGAACTGCATTCACATGGGTTTGCTTCTTATGCAAGAGATGTAATGTTTTTGGAAACATACAAGAATTTACAAATTTATTTGAAAAACAAATAGATAAATGTTAGACACCTACTTTTTTTTGGGTAAGTTGAGGAAAAAGAATAGTTAGGAATCAAAGAGACCTTGGAATATCAATCCAATAGTAGTAAACATGTATTAGTATGCCTATCATTTTATCAATATAATAACTTTCCTTACCCTTTAATATATACTTTAGTCCAATAGTGGTATCAAAGCATGGTATTAACTCCTGAATTCTTATGTCAAAACTCTCCAAACCTATTCTCTTCTCTACTTCTCCTATTGCAACAAGTCTCTTCCATTTTCCTCACTATGTGCCTTTCTTCTATCCATACATACTACATCTCTAGCTAAAACCATTTGGATGTGGTGGTCATTTCGTTGTGCACCCATTATCCACTCTCATAATTTGTTACATAATTCATCAACCCAATTTTATTTGATCCATAATATTGAAGAGAAATTTCAATCATTTATTCTTCCTACCCTTTTAGTCTATAATTTGTTTGAAAAATCAATCTAATGTGGTATAGTTTTCCACATGTTTGCATGATTGTAGTGATCTTTAGGGTCATTTCAGATGGGTGTTTCCCCTTCAACAGGATGAATAATTTGTTCACTTGGTCACTTCTCTCATTGTCTATTCTCATTAGGTACATTGTCAAGTACTCAAATGTTATAAATTCAGACTATAGTTACACGATTACTTGAAGGTTAAAACACTATTTCGATTTAGGGTGGTCATAATAGTTATATGGTTATAAAAAATTTAAATTTCCATTCTTCATATATTCTCCTTTTGTTTATTCTATTTTCATGTAGAGGTTTTCAAAAACTTTGTGGTTTTGGTACTATTTTTCACCTTGGAACCAATTTAACCTTGGTTTCTTTAGAAGCAATTATTAAGTATTTCTCCATTTTTTTTGAGAATATAGGGTTAGAATAGAGAGTTGCAAAAAATCATTGAAGCTAATTATGAGAATTTTGGTGTTATTAGGGGTTGCTATGTGTGGAATCTAGTAGTGGGTAATAAGATATGTAGTGGATGATCCAACACTTCCCAAGGGAGGGAAACATAGATGGGAATGATGGAGAGTTTTAAGATCCTACTGACTAAAGGTATTAGGGATATTTTTCCACTTTGGTGGTTGCGTGTGATATTAGCATCAACATTGTTGAAGTCACCTAGAAGTCAAAATATAAGGCATCGTTTCCATTTCTAAATGAATACTCTACAATTATTATTGATTTATTCACATCCATATGAATTGCTACCTTCAACATGATCTTTCTAGGTAGAGGTATATTCCTTGCTACTAGTTGAGGAGCTTATGTCTCTCATTATATATGAAATGATGGTGTCATCCATGATAAAGAGTGTATTTTTTTTTTTTTAAGTTGACACCCTCATCTAGTTGGACACATGGCTATCATATTTTTCGATCTCAATACTTGTGAGAATTATAGATTTTCCATCTCAACTATATTTAACAAGGGGGGGTGGGATACTATAAGTGATTGAAAATAATTCCTAGGTTTGGATGTCATATCAACTAGGAATGATCAAGTTATTTTATGTGATAAACAAAGCTATATATTTGAGTTAGATTCGAAAGTATATCCCTATCCTAAGTGAGAGCCAAGGGCATGTTTTAGTATGTGCCCTTCCCAAAAAATCCCATTAATAGAATATTTATATATTCTACTGAACATCAATTTGTAGTTATGTTCAAACCACCATTTCAGATCATTTTAAACTCCCGAAAGATAGACCTCAACTTGTATTGAATTAGGAAATGCTATGGGAACACTTGAGCTTTAGAGACAAGTTCTATAACTTTTGGTCATATTTAAATTTCCATTTGTGAACATTTCCAATCAATAGAGGAAATCTAGTTTCAACCAAATTAGGAAATGTTCTACAAATATTCGAGCCTCAAAGGCAAGTTCCATAGTTGGTGGCTATCTTGAAACCACACTTTAGTACAAGAGTTTTTCTTTTACAAGTAACTGGGTTTTTGTTCATCCCAAAACTAATTTTAATTCAAAGAGAACATTTACCCATTAGCAATTTTCCTCATCTCTTTGCTTGGAGTCATAAGAACTCTGTGGAAACCTAAATTGTTAGGGTTATGGTGATGAATATGAATCTTCATGGTGATTCCAGGGTACCTTTGAATATGTATCCAAAGGTTAAAAATAATGTGTAAATGTAACTCACACATATCCTCTAATTGAGTTTGAAATCTAACAATAAACATATGAAGATAATTAAATCATTTGAAAGGGGAGAATACATGTTAAAATAAAATTTGAAATACTATAAATAAAATGGAATAATAAAATTTCCAACCTAACAAAAACTGTAACCTCAAAACTAGAATTCTAGCCCAAAAAATCCCTTTTTTTTGCACAAAAATCATGAAACAACACCGTGAAAATGAAATGAGTTGGTGTTCCATCAACAATATCTATATATATATATATATATATATATTTTAGTCTAATAGCTCAATTATTTTTAACTGTGGCATTAAAATCTAAAATGTATGTGCAATAAACATAAAAAAACACTTCGAAATAAAAAAGTGTTGATGTTGCTTCAACTTCCTTTTTTGGTTAATAGTCCTATATTATTAGCACTAGAATTAAAAATAATATATTGTGGCTTTGAAAAACCATAAAAATCTACACTACAACAAAACCCTGTGATTAGCATCCCTTTTTGCTTCCTTTTTTGGGTCTAGAGACCATTTTTGGTGCTATTTGTGTTCATTTATCAAATATGGTGCAAAACTTGATGCAAATTTTTCACCAAGTTTTGCACCAAGTCTTACATCAAGTTTAGCACCAAGTATTGTAATAGGTTTTGCACCATATTTTACACCAAGTTTTACGCCATGTTTTATGCCATGTTTTCTGCCATCCTTTGCACCATGTTTTGCATCAAGTTTGGAACCTAATTTTGTTTCACTATCTTTTGCATCCTCTATTTCAACCACTTTTTGTGCCTAGACTTTCATCAACTTTTTCATCATCTCTTGCATCCTCTTTTACATCATTTTTTAAATCATTTTTCGCATCCATTTTTGCATTTTTTTGAATCCCCTTTGTTCCAAGTTTTTCATTGAGGTTTGTGTCTAGTTTTTACATCTAATTTTGCATCTACTTTTGTTGCATTGAATTTTACATATTGTTTTTCATCCATATTTACATCCTATTTTTCATCTATTATTGTGTCCACTATTGCATCCATTTTTCTTGTGCCATAATTTGCACCTAGTTTGACACCTCCCTTTGCACCCTTTTTTGTTTCTAAATTTGCATCCTCGATTGCATCCTCATATACTTCTAGGTTTTCATTGACTTTTACATCTATTTTTAGTCCCTTTTTATATCCACTTTTGTGTCAAAATTTGTATCAGGTTTTATGTCTTGTATTGCATTTAATTTTGCATAGAATTTTGTTGCATCAACTTTTGTATCATATTTTACATCCATTGTTGCACCCATGTTTATGCCACTTCTACATCCCTTTTTGCATCCTATTTTCCATCTTCATTTGCTTCTCTTTTTGTATCTACCATTACATCCACTTTTGTTGTGACAGAATTTGTGCCATGTTTTGTACTTACTATTATCCAACGTTTTCTTCCAATTTTGCATCCATCTTCACATCCTCTTCTGCATTAAACATTGCATCTATTTTTGCATCCAATTTTGTGTTCGGTTTTGCATCTCATTTTGTATCTTATTTTGCATGTACATCCATTGCATCCATATTTTGCATCCAATTTTGTTTCTCATGTCACACCCATCTTTGCATCCACTTGTACATCCCTTATAGCATCTTGTCTTGCATCTAAGTTTGCATCTTTTTTCTTTGTCTATTATTACATTCACTTTCTCATCCACTTTTTTTGTGCTATGATTTGTGCCATATCTTATGCCTATCTTTGCAACCCACGTTTTCTTCCACTATTGCATCCACATTTGTATCCTCTTTTGTGTCCAAGTTTGCATCAAGTATTGTTTATGTTTTTTGCATCCCATTTTGAATCTACTTTTACATCCACTTTTGATTCGTCGAATTTTGCAACTAATTTTGTGTTCAATATTGCGCCCTTGTTTGGCCCATGTTTACAACTCTTTTTTCATTCAATTTTTCCTCCTTTCTGCATTCAAGTTTGTGTCTTTTTATTTTTTGACATTCATTGTAGTATCCACATTTGTTTCACCACAATTCATGCTAATTTTTATGCCTACTATTGTGCCCATGCTTTCTTCCACTTCTTCATCCATGTTTGAATCCTATTTTGTGTTCAAGTTTGCATCAACTATTGCATCTATTTTTTCATCCACTTTTGTGTCAATTTTTTTGTCTTGTTCTGCATCTACTTATGTTGTGTTCACTCTTCATCCAAATTTATGTCTATTTTTACCTCCATTTTTTTGGTTCACTTTTGCATCCTTTTTCTAACACACATCATATTTTTTGAATTGATGATATTTATTATGACATTGAAAATTATGAAAACTAATGACAATGTCAATAATTGTAATGATGATGATAATGAAGACGATGATGATGTCATGAATTGTGATTGTTATGATAATGACAATGATGATAAAGACGATGAGAGTTATAATGACAATGATGATGATGATGATAATGACCTTGGCCATTCTTCCCAATTTTTAAATGTTGTCATGGTCAAAATCATAATAATTAGCTTTGGCGTCATCTTCCAAGTCATCATCATCTTATCATCATTATCATTATTTTCATCTTGGTCATCATCAAACAATAATGGCATGAATGATGATTATGATGTTCATGATGAAGATGACAACAATTATGATAAAAATTATATTATTTATAATGATGGGGATGATGACAATTATAATGACGATGATAATGGTAGTAATGATCATGATCATCGATCATCTCTAAAAAATAAAGTTGTTATTTTTCTTGCATATATCATGTGTCCTAACAACCTTTTCGAGCACTCGTAACATTTTTTAGGTTGATGATATTTCTTATGATGCCTATAATTATGAACAATTGATGACAATATCCATAATCATGATGATGATGATGATGATGCAGACATGAATGGTGATTATGATGATAATGAAATGATGACAATAATGATGACATTGATGGTGATGATGATGGTGATAATGAAGATGATGACCCTCCCTCTAAACTAGTGAGGTACCCATAATGAGACAAAAAAGTACTCTCAAGTTGAAATATTCATATAATAAGGGATTTGGATTGATAAGCATCAATGGTGATTTACATCATCATAGCCAACATTTTCAAAATAGTAAGGCTTGACTAAAAATTTTATCTCTCCCATTCTCCCTACTAGTGTCTTTACTAGGCTTACGATTGTTAGTCCTGGCCATAGTACATGACACATGGATAATATGGTGTCTACCCTCACTCCCTCTCAAGCAGAGAGGAGACATCCACAAGCATAAGAATTTCTCAAGAATACCCATCATTTTCATAGAGAATAACATCATTAATTTGTTTTCATCACATGCTGCCTTTATGATTAAGCATTCATAGATTTGTGGAAACATTTTACCCTTTTGTCATTTGTGATGAAATAAAATCAAACAGTGAAAGCCAAAATCATTAAAGATACACTATATTGATTTATATAAGTCTAAACTCTAAGGTTGAAGTGAAAATTCATGTAAATCTTATATCTACGAGTTGTGCAAACTTATGAAAACCTTATTCCCTAAGTCCTATGTTTAAGAAAATGAAAAAGAAATAAAAATACGGGCCAATGAATGGTAACCCGTGTATTCACTCCCTCTTTGGAAAATATATGAATATATACAGTCCTAGTCATAGTTGATCACGTGTTTGTGATGGTTAAATCATGAATTCCTCTTTTCTCCTTGCATTTTGACTTCATCATTTAAGCACCTAATTGAGA